>JANIEQ010000150.1:0-19770 GCA_024708375.1 Oxalis stricta | reverse complement strand
TCTAAATATATCAACTTATTTTTTCAAATTTAAATGTATCTTAAAATAAAACTGTATCTATTCAAAGATTTATAGTAATAGATATACAAATACATCTTAAAGTAGGAGAGTAGTAATATTAGGTGAGCTGCATTTGGCTCGTATTATAGAATAAAATTGAAACGAATCGACTCTCCTTTCAGTTGAACCAAATAATAATCATAAAGTAGGTTCATTCGAAATCTCCATCAAGTACTTCATTCGGTTCAAATAGTGAACCGATAATAAAAACCGATTATGAGTTTCCTGGATTATCGGCGATTCACAATGGCTTGAATTATAATTAGCAATTAGGAGTACTAATTAAAAAGTAATCACCGAATTTTCAAAGCCAACGTCCAGTCTTTCTTCTTCAACCACTAAAAATTGAAGAGATATATATAGAAAGCCAGCTTAAAAACAAAATTATGCTGAGTCATAACCAAGAAGCCAAGCTCATGTCTGCCAATTTTATCTTGAATATTTTTGCATCATCAATTAAGAGCTAGCAGTGTCTACTACTTGTCGCTTTAATTTGTAGCAAGAATATATTCATGTGAAATTTATTTCGATAATATTGCGTAATATAATTGTGGAAGAATTAATCCAAATGCACAAAATGATATGATGGGTTATGAAAATTTAAACGATTATTATAAGTCAGCGATTTTCGACTTTGACTGGATGAGAAATTCACAACTTTAAAAATTATTAATTAATATAATGTGAAGAATCAGACCAAAAGTGAAGGATGATAGATTTTAACTTAGAATATAATCAAAATCAATTGAGTAATTCTTTTGAATTTATATTTAAAAATTAGTAATTCTTTAGATTTTTTCTTTTAAAATAATAAATTAAATTAAAATAATCATATACCAATATTAGATTGGACAATAAAATGGAATAATCCAATTTTGTTCATCTTATTGTTTATAAGATTATTGCACTATAAGGAAAATATCATATTACAACAGTTGACATCTCTAATTAACTATATATTGATAGAATGAGAAGTTCATATTCTAATTAAGAGATGTTAATTGAATAATTTTTAGGTAGAAACTTTCATAACATGTCGTACATTTATATATGTATATATTAATAATTGATATGTATATTTTTAAAAAATTATCCAATCACCTGATTTTAACCGTGTGAGAAAATGTGAGATATGCTAGTGAGTTTCTACCGAAAAAACTTTTTGTTTTAATTTTGATATTTTGTTAGAATTAGATTAGGAAAAAGTAAACTTGATAGGTTAATATTTTAAAAACATGAATAATATTATCTGGTAAGACTTAAGAGTAAGACTTTACTTGGGGATCACAAGTCACCAATTATACAAATCAAATTAAATTTGTCGCGACTGTTGTCAGCATATATCATGTTGTTAATTAATGGATGGCTTATCCTTGTTTAATTAATCATTTCATCGTCCTAATTATAATTAAGTCTGTTGTCATCTCATTTTTATTTATACTATATGAAGTTTCTGCAAATGACGCAGCGTCCATTAATTATTTGAAGAATATCTAATCTAATGTTTGTTTAAATAGGCAAACATTCATCATATGGTTTCAATTGAAAGAAAAATTGCTCTCTAGTTGCTGGCAAGCATGAAAAAAGCAAGGTCACAAAGCTAAGCTTGCATCATAATTTTCATATAAT
This sequence comes from Oxalis stricta, assembly GCA_024708375.1. Classification (NCBI taxonomy): domain Eukaryota; kingdom Viridiplantae; phylum Streptophyta; class Magnoliopsida; order Oxalidales; family Oxalidaceae; genus Oxalis; species Oxalis stricta. The sequence continues at coordinate 18,081 of JANIEQ010000150.1, read as the reverse complement.
TAATTAATATAAATTCAACTCATGAATTTAGTGACGACGGATTTAGCTGTAAAAACATTTAATGAATGATGATTTAAATGATAAAAAAATATATTTCTTAAATCAGAGTTCGTCATATCGATCGATTCTATGATACGCTATTTTTCCGAAAAACGATATATATTATATTTTTATAGATTATTTTGAATATTTTAATTGAAACACTCATGAAACTAACACTCGTGCAATTGTCGGCACACAAAACCAAAACCCTGACCACACATACTATATGATGTATGTGTACTTGATTTTAGATTTTTATACATTTGTCCTGGTAAGAATTTTCTATTAGCTTCCATTTATAAACATGAAAATGACTAATGTTGGTTAACACTAATTAAATTTGGAGAACGTTCTAGTCCTTTTAATTAATTATATTGGAAGTTCTATTTTCAACTTTACTTTCGATCAATGGTCTTTCTAATATAGTGGATATCTAAAACAGTCTTTCCATTTGTTCATTAAATTATGACATAATGTAGACAACAGAAGCACGACCCACCACAAATAAAATTTTCGTGTACCACAAGAAATTAGAGACACGAAAGATGTGGAACTCCATTTTATCCACGGGACAAAAATAATAAGCATTGTTTTGGTTCGATGTTACTGAGAATGGATTAGCAGATTAAAAATTTACAATTTTAAATTAATATTTTTATTTAAATGATCGTATTCATGAAACTCAAGTTGCTCGAAGTTCATGAACGGAAGCTTCGTAAATAATTGGGGGAGGGGGTATATTGACGAAACCGACGCGCATGGGTTTCGCTGACTTTCAATTTTAAAAAGGAAGTTACGTATATGCCCTCATTTATTTTTTAAATTCCACCAAATACCCTCGTTTTCCCAAATTGATTATTGAAAACCTAGTCGTCTTCCAAAATTCGCCCAAACCTCTCACAAACAACTCGTGCTCTTCGATTTCGACTATCTCGACGACGGCCAGTGCCCGTAATCGACGATGACGTTCGAAACTCGGGTTCACTCATCAGATTGGAACTTTAATCCACGGTAAGGTTGCCTTGAATTTTACAGATAGGAGTTGAATTGATTTGAATTTGAGTCGAGAACTAACCTCCATTACTCGTTCTTTGATACAGTAGGTGAAGGAAAATGGATTTAAAGAGGTTTTTCGTCATCCTCCTCGCCTATCTCGTGATGAAAAGATGCATGGATAATTGGACCGTAGTTGTAAATGGTTTTCGGTAATTCTTCATACTACCGCAACAAGAGGTCGAGAAAAGAGTACTTAGAGATAGAATCGAGGTCGCTAGATTGCCTAGGCAAGCTATGCTAGATAAACTATTCAATGAAGTTTCGTAAAGGTTAATTGTCAGAAATCTTAGGATGAATTTGCCAACCTTGAGAAGCTATGTCGTAAGTTGAAAGCCGTGGGTTTAAAAGAGAATGGTCATGTTTGTATAGAAGAACAAGTTGCCATGTTTCTATTCGTATTAGCGCACCACTACAAAATGGATAGTGTTGGCCTTCATTTCATGAGGTCTTCTGAAACCGTGAGTCAGATCATTCCATAATGTTTTAAAAGTTGTTTGTCGATTGCATACGAAACTCGCTTGAAAAGCCTCATGCAGCTTGAAGACAACTGCTTAGACAATAGATGGAAGTGGTTCAAAGGTTGTATCGGGGCTCTAGATGGTACTTACTTAGATGTTAGAGTAAGAGCCGAGGATAGAACTCGTTACAGAACTCGTAAAGGCCATATTGCAACTAATGTGTCGAGTGTGTGTGCACAAAATATGAATGTCATCTTGGTCTACCCTGGTCGGGAAGGATCTGCTTCCGACTCGAGGGTTTTGCGTGATGCACTACGTAAGGAAGGAGGTCTACGTGTGCCAACAAGTAATTCTATACCCACTATAACATTGTCATTATGTGTAGAAAAATGATGTGTTAGATTCTGAGTATATGATGTATTATATTAATGACTTGCATTTGATTCTAGGAAAGTATTACCTAGTGGATGCCGGCTACCGTAATGCTCTCGGATTCTTAGCACCGCATATGGGTACTCGTTACCATCTAAGCGAATGGAGGCATGGCTTAACACCTAATAACAAGGAAGAGCTATTCAATCTCCGTCATGCATCGACGAGGAATGTTATCGAGCGTTGTTTCTGATATATTGAAGATGAGATGGGGCATTTTAAGGAGTGCATCATGGTACGAACCTCGAAATGTTTAATCGTATTGTCCTAGGCTTATTGTTTGCTCCACAATTTCATAAGGAGATGGCGATTGATTACATTGAAGATGAATACAACGACATGGTGCAAGCCAGGACGAAGGTGTGCAGATGGGCATGTGCAAGTTAATGGGATGAAGCTCCGACCAACATCAACGTCGTGGAGTCCACACCCGAATGGACAAGATGGAGAGACAACTTAGCTCGTAAAATATATGATGAGTGGTTGGCACCAGGCATAGATGATTACGTACTTCTAATAATGGTGAAACTTATGTTCGATATGATATGATTTGTAGTTTGTAATCATTTCTTCGATAAAATTTGTGAGTGATGATTTGTAGTTTCTAATAATTACTTGTAAAACTTGTATGAGCGATGATCTGATCTGTTTGCATTTGTAGTTTGTTATAATAACTTTGTAATTGTGATCTATTCTAACTTGTATTGAATTTAATAAAAATAGTGTTCTACTAGTCATGAACATGTAGATGATAGATAAGATGATGATGATATTGAGAAGAGTTTCATAACTTCCATAAAACATGATAATGTTTCATAAGAACATGATAAAGTTTCATGTCATAGACATGTTCACATAAAATATCATGTACTACAACAACAAAGATGAACTACATCTACTTATCCACAACTAGTTTCAGTTTGTCAATAAAACTGGCCATGGTCTCGACTTCATCATTCAAAACTTTCACTTGTCGCTTCAATTTGACATTTGTGGACTTCAACTCCCGACATTCAGCTTCAGATTCCTTCAACTTCATCTCAGAAACCGACTTGAAAGTCTTCTCCATATCATAAGAGTTCATCAGGATCATCATACATTTTTTCCCCATTCCTTGCACAAATTAGGTTCGTCAATCCAAACCTTGAATGAACATGGTCTTCGAAACTACAAACACAATGACATGAATCGACATCAATCAATGAATCACTAACACATTCTTAAGGCATAAGAAATCATATTATGAACCTCTCTAACACATTTCGTCGAACACTTTCTATACGCACAGAAGCAATATAATTTCAACATCAATATAAAATAGGCTCATATGAAAAACATTACCCTCATGTAATTGTAGCAAACTAGATACCTCCTGCCACTCGAGTAGTCTGTAAACTTCTGCGCTCGTAGGCCACATTCACAACGGGCGCCGGGTTCCAAGTAGTAGAGATTGAGCGCCACTTTCAGTTCTTCATCAGTATAACCTTCTAATTTAATGTACGGCGGGTCGAATATAGGATGGGGCTCGCTCATAATTCAGACTAGGGTTTTGCTCGCGAGAGATTTCTGATCGATTTGGCTAGTGAGAAGGTAATAAATACCAAGAAGGAGATCTAAAAGGAGAGTACATGGACAAATGGGTAATTGTGTTTCTAATACGATGAATGAATCCTTTGATCCAAACACTAGATAGGATTCGAGACTTAAATCCTATCGATTCAACACTACCATCCAAACAGAATCACTTTTTTTTAATCCTAAGTTCGAATCTTAATCCGTAGCTAATCTTAAACCCGTCTCGAATCCCATAAAATCCATCCGTCCATCCAAACGAACCTTAAATGAACAAATTATTAAATGGTACGGGAGTTTATTTTTATGAATTGTTGACTAATCTTACTTTTATGTGTACATAATTATAATATGTATACTCTTAATACAATCTAGATTTAAATTTCTAATATTCATTTTTAGGAGTAGCTCCCAAAGGAATATAAATGTTTGACTCATCAAATTATTATATTGGTTGGCATGTGTACTTAAATATAATGTTTTACGAAGTTCGATCTTATAATATTTTTGAACTAGAGCATGGTTTTCATTGTATGAACGAGTTTAAAGTATCTACACACTAAGAATCAATTAAAGCTCTATCAACATACAATATTGTATACCCACCGGTGATAATTATCCAATTGGGATAAAGAAAATATCTATATAACCCATATTTATTTGTATGTATCTTTCTATATTAATAGCTTTCAATTACGGATCGAGGTTTATAAAAATTAAATTATACTACTATATTTTATTTATATATTTTATTTAGAAATTGTGAATCCTAAATGTAAAATAATAAAATTATATAAATTCAAATATAAGTTTGAATCTTAAAAACATAATAAAAATAAACAAACTCTTACCTCTAAATATTTTATCTTTCCTATATATATATGATTATTTATAATTAATAGATACTACTACATCATTTTACTATACTTCCTGACAATTAGCAAAATAGTTTTCATCTTTAAAATCAGTAGTGAAAGGAATAGAAAATGTGGTGGTACCCATTTATTTAATTTTGTTACTATTAAAGATTTCATGAAATAAACTTTTCCACCATGCAAAAGTCTGATGTGTGATTCTCAACTTTACATAAAAATCGTATATATATGATATATGGATCAAAATATTCACCATTTATGTGTCAATTATTATAAGTGGTGGGCAAGAAAATTCCAATCAACGAAGCATTTGATGATCTATTAACAGTCTGCTTTCAATTATCCTATCTTCATAATAATTGTACAGTAAAGATAGTTTTAGAATAAAGGAATAGTCTTCATGTACCGTATTTATATATATTCGTTCAGAGAGATATGATATTTGAGGTTTTAACTATCGTAATTGATATAACATTCAATCAAGCCGAACAAATTAAGTGCTCCATAATTATAAAAGGGTCAGTCAAAACCAGCCAAACTCGGAGAGCATCAAGAGAGGCTCGGATCCAACAAAGGCCATTTACATAGCGTGCATGTGAGGTCGGACCAAAGTGGTTGGGCGGAGCTATCGGCACTGAACACACGCAGTGCAAACTGTTCAAATGACCTCGGAAAAACCTCGCAACTCAGATGTTATATCGATTATCTCTCGTTGCAGTTATTAATTCTTCCGATCACGTTGTCATAATTATCCAAGACCTATAAATAGATGGAAGCATGTAGACATAAATTCAAATTTTACATACTTTTACTCGCATTGTTACAAATTGTTCTATAATTATCTTCTTTCTAATAAAAACTATTGGATATTTTAGGATTAATTCTCAATACTTTTTCCATCCATATATACAATATCAGGAGTTAATTTATGTGTAGTCAGATTGTATTTTACATTTCCTATATAACATGTATATATATATATATATATTATAGTCTTAGTTAAAGTCAGAGCCAAAAAAGAAAAATCCTTGAAAAAACACCTTTTCTGAGTTTCAGTTGCAGAATAACAGAAAAATATCAACAACGTATGAAATGACGTACCATCACCATGAGCCATTGAGAAAAAATATCAAATTAAGCAAATGATCTTACTGAAATATATTATTCGAATATGTATCTTTCTGAAATGATATAATTCGATATTGAAAATATGGGTGATGTGTAGAGGTTCAGCTCTCAATTAGACGATCGAGTTAAGTGAGATCGATTGATTTTGATAAGAATCATATTCTATAGAAATGTAATTTTTCGGTACGTCTAAAATTATCATATACTATAACTTTGTCTAATATATCATGTATTTTAATATTAGGAGAGTATAAAATTTGATTCATTTGTAGAGAATGTTAAAATTATCCTATCGATAGTGTGATGAGTTTGTAATGGACTAACGTGGACTACTATAATTTCTTGTACGTCACAAATATTAAACCATGAATTAATTAAACTATCTCACATCTATAGTTAGGTTTCATTATTTTGTTTAAGATTAACGTTTGGCTGCTAATTAAGTGGTTGTATGTGACCTAATTAAGTACCTTAGGTGTCAAGATCAGGGTGAAGCCCTCTATTTGAAGTAAAATTTTGTAGTTGTTAATTATCACTCACTATTCCTCAGAAAAAAAGGGGACAAAATAACACTGAAATAATATAAATCTAAAGTCAATAATATGAGCTAGTCACTCTAAAAATCGTAAATATTAAATTAATAATTATTTGGCTCAAATAATAATTTATATGTCTTTATATATTAATTATATGATTTATTATATAATAAATATTTTATATATGGGATGTGTTAAATAGAAAATATGATTGAAAAATTAGATAAAATATGTATTGATTTTATAGAATGATATTTAAAATTGATCTGCGCTAAAATTGACCGGAGACAAGGGGTGAGTAGGATAACGTTAAATGGGTAATTGGTTACTGGAATTGCTTGTAATAAATAGTAGTTTAAATTTTCAGTTCTTTGATTATATTAATCTTCCTTTTGTTGGCCTGTGGGAGTAATTCTTATTGGTTCATGAACGTTCTTGTTTGCTGTCCGAAGGATCATAGATTTTCTAAGCAGGCATCGGCGATGATCCTATACGAAAACCTTCATGAACAATTGAATATACTTTGTGACTTGGCGTAACTTACCCAAATAATACTTGAAGATAATTTTGAAAAACTACCGTAATTTGATCAAGCCTTACAGCTCATCATATATACCGGATCGAGTTATGTCTACGAAACAAAAGTGATTATAATTAGTATTTAATTACTTGTTTCTAATCCGTTGGGTTATAGCTAAGATCAAGTGACGAACAACTGTAATACTTGGCAAGTACTCCATTTAATCAATCTTGTTAAATATTAAAATTTCAAATAAATAATAATAATTTAACATTCGGATAGAATTAAATCAATTATAATGGAATACCCTTTTTTATTAAATAAAAAAATAAAATAGATATGTCCTTTTCATCCATTCAAGGTATAATATTTGGATGATATTCTCCGGTAACCTCTGGAATCTTATAGAATTAATTACATGTCCATATAATATTTGATTTGTTATTATGAAGAAGAATCATGATTCAAAATGAAAATGTTACATTAATCTAAATACTACATTTTTCGTATCGAAATAAATAATATTTTGGATGATTTTTAGATCTAAAATAAATATATATTTAATCAATAATTTATATTAAATAAATATTTATTTAGGTGAATTTAAATTTTTTAATGAGAATAATAATTTATGTTTAATTTTCAAAATATATTTTTATGATATAATCTACTCATTTTCACCTCAATAATTGACATTTTAAAAGAATAATTTCAATCCATAAATATATATTTTCTAAACGAAAAAGGGGGTTGGTGGATTCTTGACCTAGTTAGAATGGAACGGAAGACGGTAAGTAAACAAATATGGGCAATCTTAACTGATAAAGTTTCTCTCGGGCTAAATGGATTACGAAGACGAAGTTGGGCGAGTTGAGTTTCGGGGTTTACGCAAACCTCCGTATATTAGTGCAGCTTGGGGGAACCTTTTGGATCTCCGTGTTGAGATGAAGAAGTCTTGTTGTATATAAGCCGGGAATGGAATGTGATGCGTCATTTTGGTTTGACCCATGGCTACCTAACGGTGCTCTACATGATCTTTTCCCGAATATACGTTTTTCGAATGCGTAGATCGACAAATACCGTAAAGTGCATCGGGTGCTTCTAGATGGTCAATGGCGACTTCCAGTACCTATAAGTCATGATATTTCGAAGCTTAGGAGTTGGTGCGATCGGTTCGGTGGATTCTGCTCCTGATCGGATTGTTTGGACAACTAATAAGGCAGTAAGTTCACGATATCCTCGGCATATGATGCTTATCGATTAAAAATGCCCGCTGTACATTGGGTGAGATTAGTATGGGGCAAAGGTTCTTGTCCTAGACACAATTTTGTTTGTTGGTTAGCTATTTTGAACCGAGCTTGCGGTTAAATCGAGATTATTGTGATGGGGTATGATCTGTTGATAATATACTGTCCATGTTGTGGTAGAATGGCTGAGACAAGAGATCACTTGTTCTTCGAATGCTCTTTCTCGACGTTAGTATGGAATAGAGTGGTTCGATTTGTGGGTGTTACTCGACCATTGAAGCCATGGCGGTGGGAGCTGGTATGGTGGAGTAGGAAAACAGTGGGTAAGTCACAACTGGCCGTCTTGCGGCGGCATATGTTTTGTGCGATGATATACTTCATATGGAAGGAAAGGAATGATTGTGTTTTTCGACAACAGACCGGCTGATTTTCGTCGGGTGGTTGGATGCATAAGGGAGTCGATTTTTTGCTACTCTACTTGTGTAACAAATAGGAGCTTTGATAGATTGATTGAACGATGGCGTAATGTATAGTTGAAAGTCTTTTTACTTTATCTTGTTCTTGATTGTATAGACTTGTTTCCGACGGTTTGCCATGGTGAAATAAAAATTACTTTACCAAAAAAAAAATAAGAAAAAGAAGATTAATCGAATTTAGTATGTGGTGATTTTTTAAATGCTTGGTAATTTTCTAAATAAAATTCCAAAATATTCCAAAACATGGGAAATAAATTTGGAAAAATACGTGTCGCCACGTTTGCGTGAATCCATAATATAAACTCATAAGGTAGTCACCAATCTGGCTATACTTAATCAAACATCTGCAAATACATTGCAAATATAATTCATGTATTTTTTGTGAGTCAATCATGTGTGGTCGAATCCAAGCTTTTAATAACAACACAATTGAACCTCAACTTTGATTAATTTTACATTTGCCATTTTAACTTTTAAAACGTTCTCTTTAAGTCTAAAATCATAATGGTGCTTCGAAGACTTCGACGCCGATGATGAGACAAAGCATGACATCATGCAACATATGTCGAAGACTTTAGGGAAGCTTGTTTTTCATTCTCAAAAATAAAACCCAAAAGATCAGGTCATGAGGGATCATCGGGAATGATTTAGGAAGGTAATGCAGACTTCAAATGACATATCTAAACGAAGATATTGAAGTTACCGTAGAGGAATAGAATAGAAAATATCCATCACTTAAAAGTTTTGATTTTAAAGTTCCATTCAGTGCTAGTATTTTCTTTCCTAAGGCCACATCAGCGGAAGATCTCGATCTACTTTTGGACAACGATCGCGGTCTCACCATCCGTCCCGATCTCGTTCTCAACGGTCTCATTCATCCCACTCAGCAGGATCTCACACTTCAGCCTCAACCCCACCAAGCCAACCCACCATTGCGGAACCGTGGAAGATAGCTCATCTTTAGGCAATGAAAATCGCCCGAAATGTCGGTAGGATTATCTCTTTTGACCTAAAGTTGATGTCATGGCCATCAAAAGAAGATCCTCATCGAGAGATAATGAACTTATTTTCAATCTAATAGTATGAACTTTCATTCCTTTACTTTCTATTGTCCTACGTTACACATAAACTTCTTCGTTCCGAGGTAAGAACTTGATTTTGACTACCTTCTCGTGCCCATACCACATCAAAATTCAAGCCTAAAAATGAAAATTGAGAAAATTTTAGGTACTTATGATGCCATTATCAAATCCACACCCACAAGATTTTCATGTGGATGAACTTAAAATTTTTAATGAGGGTTAGTAATTATGTTCTAATTTTTAAAATATATTTTTATGATATAGTCTACTCATTCCCGCCTCAACCATCGGCATCTTAAAAGAATAATTTCAATCCATAAATATATATTTTCAGTAATACGATTCATAACAACTGAATGTAAATGAAAATAATTAATCGAACAAATAATAATAAGAAGATTAATCGAATTTAGTATGTGATAATAATTTCTTAAAATGCTTGGTAATTTTCTAAATAAATTCCAAATTATTCCAAAAATGGGAAATAAATTTGGAAAATACGTGGCGGCACGTTTGCGTGAATCCATAATATAGATTCATAAGGTAGTCATCGGTCCAGCTATACTAAATCAAACATTGCTAATACATTGTAAATACAATTCATGAATTTCTTGTGAGTCAATCATGTGTGGCCCAATCTAATTTTGATAACAGAGACAATTGAACCTCAACTTTGATTAATTTTGCGGCTTTGCCAATTTAACTTTTAAAATATTCTTTTTAAGTCTAAAACCATAATGGTGCTCCTAAGACTTTAACGCCGATGATGAGACAAAGCATGACATCATGCAACATCTCGTCGAAGACTTCAAGAAAGCTTTTTTTTTTTCATTCTCGAAAATAAAGACCCAAAAGATCAGGTAATGTAGCTCAAAATGGCATATCTAAACGAAGATATTAAGCCATTGGTAGAGGAATAACAGAAGAAAATATCAATCACTTAAAAGTTTTGATTTTAAAGTTCCATTAAGTGTTAGTGTTTTCTTTCATAAGGCCATATCAGTCGCGAAGATCTCGATCTATTTTTGGACAACGATCACGGTCTCACCGTCCGTCCCAATCTCGGCCTCAAAGTCTCATTCATCCCACTCAGCCGGGATCTCACACTTCCGACCTTCAAAAGAACTTATGGGGTAAATCTGATGTAATCCAAGTATGGTTCGTGGAATTCACTATACTCCGACTTTAGATTATGTATATTATATGTCACCTGGTCCAATTATACTTAATCAAACATTGCAAATACAATTCACGCATTTCATGTGAGTCATTCATTCATCAAATACAATATTGCTTAATCTCATAATTTTTTTTAATTATTATTTTGGATCGTTTGTTAAATTGGATAAGTATTCTAGATACTTAATAATTTTATCAAATTATAATTGTGATTTCATGCATTGCTTAATTCTTATTTAATGAAATCGCAACTCTAAACTCAAAAAAGAAATCATGTGCGGCTGAGTCTAGTTTTGATAAAAACACCATCAGATGTCTCAACTTTGATTAATTTTGCAGCTTTGCCACTTATAATTTGAAAATGTGCTCTTTAAGTCTAAAACCATAATTGTATTTCTAAAGTAATCAAATCTCGCTTCGAATTTAGAAGCGGGCGTCGACGTTTTAAAGTGGGAGAGCCGCGGCTGCTCCAATTCCTCCCTCTGGAATGACGAGCGGTGGTGATGAAACTTAGTTACGATTCCTGGATTGGTAGAAACTTCGATCCTACCATACTCATTTTTTGGTCCTACATTTATAATTTGTTAGAATATAATAGGTAAAAATAAGAACTATGCATTCCCTATAGATTTTAAATTATTCCTTGTCACCTCTAGATTTTTCTAATGCCATTTTTAGTCTAATAGTATGAACCTTCATTCTTTTACTTTCTACTTTCTTATATTATACATAACCTTCTTCGTTTCGAGATAAGAATTTTATTTTGACTACCTTATCGTGCCCAAATCACATCAAAATTCAAGCCTACAAATGAAAAATTGACAAAAGTTTAGGTACTTATGATGCCAATTATCAAATCCACAACACAAAGATTTTCGTTTCCACTCTAGTAAGTACACGTGTAAACTATCATTAGTAAAAATCTTGGTACGCCACGTCACTTTTAACCGTTCCCCAATTATACAAGGCGACATGGAAACGTGAAAATTACTTTCATGTGATCGAACGGTGACGACAACGAGAAAGTTAATATAACTAGAAACGTGTACGGTGTATATGAGCTCATCAATTTCTCGTTTCGAGAATCTAAAAATATTATGAACTATTCAAAGGCTTTGTACAGCTAATATTCCAAATATAAGGCTGTAATTATCAATTTTCCGTCTCAGCAAATCCGAGTTTTTCGGGGGAATAACGTTTCCAAATATCACGAGATGATGTCAATTTATCATCTTCCTCTTTTGTTGGACTACTATAAACGAACCGAAAACCCTTTATTTTCCATTCAATTATAATTAATTAATAATTCAAAAAGAAAGAAACTGCTTTTCTCTCTCTAGAAAAATGGCGTTCAAGAAGTCGCTTGTTGAGCGTCTATTCAACATTTCCAGAATCTCCGCCTCTCAAACAATCGCCAACTGCCGTATCTCGTCGTCGGCCGCCGTCGCTGCTCGGCTTAAGGCCGCCGCTAACATCGCTCCCGATCCCGGAGACAACAGTAGCAAGAACGGAACTTTATTCCGGCGATTCCTCCACAAAGGGTCCTCATCGTCGGCGACGATTCCGCCGGAAATCAGCGCACTCTGGCGCATGGGGGAGAAGAATCTGGTGAAGCGGATCAAAGAAATTGATTTATCAAAGGACCGAATCCGATTGAACCAATTGAGTCCTCCTCGTCGTCCCTCTCCACCGCCGTCGGCGACGGAGGCTGTGAATAATTTGACGGGTGAGGATGTTAGGAAGCTGATTAGGGTGGCGCAAATGGAGATGGTTAAAGCGAGATTGAAGAGAGAGATGGATGATAAAGCTTGGATAACGCATTCGGAACTTGTTCGGGTCCTGTACGGAAGTCTGTTCGGATCCTGAACAAGGTATTCGGGTCGCGAATATGTTAGACCAATCCGGATCGGTTATTGTATTGGGCAATGTCGTTTTCCTTAAACCGGAACAGGTAATTATTCAATCTCTATCCTTATTCCTATGTACGGTTTATATTAATTTATATATATTTGCTTGTATATATAATTAATTTTGTGGTTACAGAGATTAATTCATAAGATCCGCTCGGAAAAAGGGATGTAATCTCGATCATTACTCGAGAAAATTAACCCCTTGAAAAAAAAAATTTGTGGGTCGTGAAAATTAGGTTGAAAAAAACAAATAAAAAAAATTAATTTTTATTTTTGAGAATTACCGAAAAACTGATATTTTCTTTTCGGTATTTTTTTTCTCTATTTCAACAGGAAATTAAAAGGTCTCTACAATTAGAGCTTGGAGCGTGACAAGATTACCAGTTATAGCTTTATGCTTATTTTACCCCCACCCGACTCGACCCGAACCAGATTAATATCAATTTATTTAAAAAGAAAATGAAAAATTAATTTTAATTTTAATTTTAATGACGCCCTTAAAAGAAAAGAAAAATCGAATTAGAATATCCATAAATACATTATGGACTAATTTGAATATAGTGACGTAGAGCTGTCAATTTATTTGCAGCTGTTACACAATCTAATTTCCTTTTTTGACTCTTTTTTTGGGCGGAAAAATCATTATTTTATACTTTTATACTATTTTTTTTTTTTTAATCCCACTAACTTTTAGTATGAGGGTTTTATCGTGATAGTGTAGTCACTGACATTATTTTTTATGAAAATTGATAAATTAATATGATCAGTGAAAAAAAGGTAAAAAGAAATTGTTTTACCCAAACATTTTGTTTCTATTATGTTTTTATAGGTAACAAAGCTATTGGAGGTTTAATCCCACTCCCGGAATTGCAAACCAGGAATAATGTTAATGATCCTAGAAGGAAAGAGTTAGAGGAATTGGAGAATCTGAAATCGGAGATCGACAGCAAGGCCGAGGACTTAGTCCGGCGAGAACTCTGGGGAGGATTAGGCTATCTTGTGGTCCAAACAGCCGGATTTATGAGGCTGACATTTTGGGAACTCTCTTGGGATGTGATGGAACCAGTTTGCTTCTTTGTCACGTCAATCTATTTCATGGCTGCTTATACATTCTTCCTTAGAACAGCTAAAGAGCCTTCTTTTGAAGGGTTTTATCGAAGTCGATTCGAGTCGAAGCGAAATAAATTGATCAAGGCTCATGATTTTGATGTAAAGAGGTATAATGAGCTTAGGAAGATTTTCTATCCGTACTCTTCCGGTTCTGCGGCAACGGCAGCGAGTAACATTCCAGCTGGGGGCAGCATCGTCTCGTAAGGGGAAATGCCTCATCGGCGATGGTGGTGGTGGTCATTGATGGATGGTGGCTTAATGATGATTAATTGATTTGCAAATACAGATTAATTACAAAAAAATTGAAAAAACATAATATTATGGAATAAGGAATTTTACAATTTTGGTTCTTATTCCTTTGTAAACTTTAGAAGAACAAGAAATGATGTTGTTGTAGGTTTGCGGCTTTTCTGTAACATAAAATTGAGATTACATATGTAAATGTTACATGAATGAATGAAAAAGAAAAAAAAATATTACAGTTATTTTTATGTATACCCTCCAAAGTAAACTATATAGACAGTTATGTTCGATCCGATTTCGATTCATAATCGACGTTTTACAGCTCTTAAATTTTTTTAATCGAAACCTTAATATTAAAGAGCACGGTTCTTTTTTCTTTTTTCCTTTTTTAAAGTAAAGAGGACCTTTCTCAGATGAAAATAAAAGAAAAATCAACACCAAATTATTTGAACAGTAATGGGTCAAAAAAAGATCCGTTACATATTTATTAAATCTCTATGTTTGTCCTGCCACAGTTTGGTCCGATTCCGGTTTAAAATCAATGGTTCATGGCTCTTAAAGTTATGGAATCGAATCGAAAGTGCAAATTTTTTAAAGGATACCATTCGTACTCGATTCTAATTCAATTTTATACAATGTTTTAAAAATAACAACTAGAATGGAGTCAATAAAATTTCAGTTAAGATTCGGTCCCAAAACCGAAACGGCGTTGATCAATTCGGTTTACTTTTGAACCGATTGCGTTCCGGTTCCCAATCGGACCGTGGGGTCCGTGGCCATATCTACTCCAAAGGTTATGAAAGGAATGGATAATATCAACAACAAAACGAGGAAAGCAATTGGAAGCTTGCATTGCACGAAATAAACAACATTCCGTTTTGACTTTGAATTCCCAAAAATTTGCCAGGCTAGAATTCTTTTTTTCTCGCATGAAAAATGGACTTTTGTTTTTGTAAATAAAATATATTAAGATTACTACTAATATTTCAAAAAATGCCAGGTTAGAATTCTTTTTCTCGCATAAAAAATTAGGTCAAATTCTTTGTTAGACGAATTTTTACCACACTGTCAACTTTTATTTTAGATCGATTCAACTGGAACACTTGTTTGTTTTCGGAACAAGTAACTTAGAATTAGGATTAATCATAATTTTTACATTAACTAAAATGTCAGTTTTGAAAAAAATAGGAGTGAATTTTTTAATATTTTTTAAATTGAAAAAATAGGAGTGAATTAAAACGATTGGACGATAGTATTTATTTATTTTTAAATATATTAAGATGAGTAAACGTAATTTATATCGATCTCTATTATTTTATATATTTCTTTTTCTATTATTTTTATTCATCAATTTTGATCTAATATGTCGTCCTTTTCAATCTAAATAATTTAAAAAATTATGTTTATAAAAAATTTATTTCTCGATCTCTAAGATTTTTATCCGACGGGATAACATTAACATCTACCATTTAAAGTGAAATAGTATTTGTTAGGAAGATTAATGTATTTGGATACATCTATTAGTTTACGATTGAACTGTGTACCTGGACATTTTAAGGACCACATTCTTCAAAGGTCCGTTACATAAATTATGGCAATAGCCAATAATCTTTGACAAAATTAATATAAATCATGTCTAGCACATTTATGAAAATCACGATGATAAATTTTTTTCTCGTTGCTCTTGCTTACGGATTAGGTCCTTTATTTCAAAAAATAAATAAATAAATTAGATCCTTGAGATCATAAATTCATACCTCATCGAAAATCACGATTGCTAGGTTCATTTTTTCATACTTCTTTTACACAAATATTTTTTAGACGAATGTATCTATAATTATTTATGGACTGAAAATATCGGAATAAGAGTTGGGATATAGGAACAAAGACACACTGTCGGACCAAATTCAGCTTGATCATGCTATAGGTGCACCAAACATGTCTTCCCAAATCAATAGGACTTGGTTTTCGTCCATGTACATGTCCAATTTTGTGGCCCATTCCTTTTCAGGCTACCGAAATTAATAAATATACTCCCATATGACAATTTTTTTCCTTCTTTTCGAGTTTTATAAAATATTTTTAAACGATCATTTTCGAAAAATTATATTTTGGGTTTTTTTTTATTCAAACGAGATTATATCTAAACTTTTTTTTATGATTTCAGTTTGTATGTATTATTTTCTTTTTTAAATAAAAATCGTTTTTTATATATATCAATATCACTAATTTAGAATGATAATTTATTCATATTTTACCAATTAAAAGAGAGTATTAGTGAGAAATGGAGTTAGTGGACGATAAATACAAAAAAATATTAAAATGTTAAAAATAATCATTATTTAAAAAAATTTTAAAAATGACAACTATTCAAAGACGAAAAGAAGTATCATCTATAGTAGCAAAAATAAAATTGAAAAGGACTCAAGAAATTTATATTTTAGGTTTAGCTAGAGAAACTGGAATCAAATTGAAACGAGATAATCTACCTATTTTGGGAGGTAAATAAATACATTGTGAAAAATGTAGGATTGATCTAGGGGAGGTTCTGTTTGGACCGGTAAAAATAAATTAATGGCCGCCAGAAACCTTTTTCATTGGCCAATATATTATCTTCATCCTTGGTTGTTGAACTACTTTGTGTAGTAAACATGCACAACGTGCATCGATCTTTCTGGGTTCGTAGCTTATCACGTCACGTGTACTGGATGTGCAATTTCCAATAGTACGTGGGAATTTATAGATACCAAATTAAATACGTAAATTCAACGCATGGAGTAGCAGAAAACTCTAGTAGTAGTTGTTTAAACAACTATGCTAGTATGGTATTCTATGTTTTGTTCTTTCACCATATGATATCGATATCAGTCGTGACAAATGACATTATAAAGTAGTACTAATTCGTGACACATCCGAGCTTCTATAGGAACACAAAGTATTAGTTTCTGAAACTTTTTTTTTTTTTTAGTTAGCAAGTTATTGTTACGGCTACGCGACTCGAAAACTCGATCTCACTATTCAAAGTGTGAAAGCACAATCCACCACCGAGCCTATCCCCATATTATCGTGGGCAGTTTCGAACCCTTGTTGGGAGATATATAGGGCCACTTAATTGCGTATGGAGATAGTTATAGTAAATATAAGCATGATAGTGAAAAATACGTGAGATGGCACGTATACTGCTCCACAAGATTGAGTGTGTGCATCGCCTCTACTAATAATTACCAAACATGAAGATAAATGTAAATAATATGATGAGTGTGTCGATCGATACAGTAGGTGTGGCGCTCCCATCATTCATTTTGCTTTTAAATTTTACTTCTAATTATATTGATCCCTATTAAAATCAAATTATGAGTTGATCCCCATAAATATTTCCACTTCAAACTTTATGTTTTTTTCAATATTCATTTCAGTTTCTAAATAGGAACTTTTGTTCCTTTACGCCCCTAACATACCCCACACCACATCCCTCTTCCTTACTGGAGGTAAAAACTGCTTTTTAAGTGTCTTTGTATACATGTATTTCATGGTGGATATGGGTTTAAATTGTAAGTCTCAAAAAAGAAAAATACTAAAAAGATAAATTTTATCATACATTGTTTGAATCCGGTCATTTTAATCTTACTGTTTGCTTGATCCTTTTATATTTCACTATTAAAGATCATTTTGGAAAAGATTACCATTAATATAGAGTATATAATTTTTTTTAAAAAAATTAACAGTAGAATATATAATTGGGTATCCAAAAGGATAATATTTTGAATAATACCACAGAAACGTTATGTATGCAAACTTTCCAAGAATATGGAGTAATATATATATATATATATATATATATATATGAAGACAAGATTCAATAAGCGGCTACTAAGTACTGACCCAGCCACTAATCCATATATACTACGTTATGTTTTAGAAAATTAATTTGTAATATTCGATTGTCGATAAATAAAATGTATAAAAAGTCGTAGCAAGATGTAATCTCAGTAATCACATTAATCCTAGCCATTACAATAACATGTATCACAAATTCATTAACAATTTTGGGAAGCTTTTCCTCCTATCATGATATATTCCTTCCGCTTTTTAAAATATATATAAATTTGATAAATTTAAAGTAGAAAAGTACGATTTTCTCATTATATCCCACCATCATAAATTATACAAATTTTATATTTTATATATACATTAAATAACTTATGTCAATATATA
>JANIEQ010000149.1:0-10701 GCA_024708375.1 Oxalis stricta | reverse complement strand
CATAGCGTCATTGCATTCTTTCTTTCTGTGCTCACTGTTTTTGCATACATGATTGCGTTTGTGCTAATCCTTTTAGAATATTTGCTTCCTTGATGTGTTTCGCAGAATTTCGGTTCTAGAACGGACACTGTTTTCTGTGGTGTTTTTGATGGCCATGGACCCTATGGTCATATGGTTGCTAAGAAAGTGAGGGATCACCTTCCCCTAAAGCTTAGTGCAAAACTGGGAACCAAATATAATCAATGAGGAGGTTCTTAAAGAGATTACACTCAATACGACTGGAAGCGTGAATACTGAAGATTCTGCCTTTTTCTCTGCGGATGATGAATCTAAAGCTGCTGATTGAAGACGATGAAACCGAAAAGCAACCTGCTATGTTTCAGACACTGAAAGAGTCATTTTTGAAGGCTTTTAGAGTCATGGATAGGGAACTGAGAATGCATGCAAGTATCGATTGCTTTTGCAGTGGGACAACTGCTGTGACTTTGATTAAACTGGTATTTTTCTAATAATATGTAAAAATTGTCGATTCAAGTGAGAGTTGTGATAATATTCTTGTTTATAATGATTTCTTTTGTCTGCTTAGGGTCCATATCTTGTCCTTGGAAATGTCGGGGATTCAAGAGCTGTGCTTGGTACAAGAGGCAAAGATGATTCTCTTGTTGCAGTTCAGTTGACTGTGGACCTCAAACCAAATCTACCAGGTCTCTCCCATTATCCTATACTTTTTGCAGCTTCGAAATCTTTTTTGTTGGTCTGTGATATGAGCTGGCTTACTATAGTTTTTTCGGATAAAAGAAATGGACTGTCATATACATATTTCAGAATATAGTTAGTCAATGTTTTTGCTGAGTGCTTCAATTTTTCATGGCCACAGCTGAAGCGGAGAGAATTCGCAAATATAAAGGACGTGTATTTGCTCTTCAAGATGAGCCAGAGGTTTCTCGAGTTTGGCTGCCAAACAATGACTCCCCTGGCCTTGCCATGGCTACGTGCTTTTGGTGATTTCTGCCTCAAGGATTTTGGCCTCCATATCCGTGCCTGAAGTATCTTACAGACGCCTCACTGAAAAGGATGAATTTGTTGTCTTGGCTTACTGATGGGGTTAGTACTTTATCTTTTGGAGTCTAAACAAACTATTATATTTCAAAAAACACAGGGACTAATTGAAATATTATCTCCCATTATAGTATGCATTTTATGTTTATCTGCCTGAAAGTGATTCTTTTATTTCACAGATATGGGATGTTCTCTCAAACAAAGAAGTGGTAGATATCGTGGCCTCATCAGCATCCCATTCTACTGCAGCGAGAGCCTTGAGTCGAGTCGGCGGTTAGAGCTTGGAGATACAAATATCCGACTTCCAAAGTGGACGACTGTGCCGTGGTTTGCCTCTTCCTTGATTCAAACACCAATAATATATCAACTTCCAACATCAAGTCCAAAGAGCAGAATGACCGAGTTGACATCACTGCGAGTGAAAAAGATGGCGATATCTCACCAACCAATCTGGTCCGCTCCCGGGACAGTAATAGAAACTGGCAAAGATGTTATCACCGAAATAAGTGATGAAGAGTCTTCAAAACAGGAAGACCTTAATTCGGACGTACGGAATCGAATGGTCGGCTCTAGAAGGTGTCTCTCGGGTTAATACCCTTTTGACTCTGCCTAGATTCGATGCCGGGAAAGGATGATAAGAAAGCAGCTGCAGAGCTAAGGGCTGCTCGAAAATGAAATGAACAAAGGAGAAGGAGGTTTGTTTAGTCCCTTCATTGTGTCCCTAGAAATTATTTGTCATCTTTATTTTCATTGGTATGGTTTATTATTGCCTTATGTTCCTACAGAGGAAAAAAAAAAGAAAAAGAAATTTGTTGAAGTCGAAAAAGACTTGGATCGGAGAGGCGGGACCCTGACTATATTAGTGTGTCTGGGAAGATGTCCTTTCTATGTCTATGGACTGGGTAGAATTGGAAGTTTTGTAGAATCCGACTCTCGGTCGTCATTATTTTTTTCTCGTTATCAGACACCTTTGTGTGAATTGTTTGTTGTATTGTTATTAAAAATGGATTTGTGTTTAGTGAATCCTTATGAATTTGCAGTAATAAGATATTTTGTTATGTGGTTCAATAACTCAGATGTGGACATCTGATAGGTGAATTCTACTGGGTGCATTCGTTTGGAGCATTCTCCAAACATCCTCAAAAGACGTGTTTTTGCGAGTTTAAGTAAAAAACACATCTTCTGTAGAACTAATGCACCCGTATATTATCTGCAACTTGGTTCTGACTTGATCCTTTCTATCATGCTAACTAATGTTCAGGTTGAATAATTCAGATGTGGAGAGTCTGATCAGATAGAATTGAAATGGGCTTCCAGTTAGATTGGTTGTCCAGCGTACGTCCACGTAAAAGACTGTGTTTCTTTGCAGCTTAAGGTAAAACACTTGTCTGTCTGTCAGAACGGATGACACCCGTATAATTATCTTCGGTCTGACTTATCCTGTCTACTGCTAGTTCATGACTGCGATAGGCTTTGAACAGGAAATTGAAACCTCAACTAATAAATAACAGCTGTACATGATTTTCCGCCTATTTTAACCAACTCGAAAATGGGCTGGGCTTTGTATGGGCAAGCTGATCGATTTGGGCTTTTATAGGCCCAACTTGTTTCTAGAATTACTGTTCTTGTCAAAAAACGTAGCCATGTTGAACTACTTGAACTTGAACATATTCCCGAATACAAATTTCTACGGTCGACTTCAATTGTCGTCAATAAGGCCCACTATAACACAACACGAAGCGCTCTGAGACATCAAAGCCCAATTAGCGATAGAGATCGGATTATGGCTCAGCGGAACTGATTAATAGAAAACACGTGCATGCAAACTGTTTAAATTCAAATCATCCGGAAGACACACTCCAATCGTTACATCGGTTACCTCCAGTTGCTAGACATTAATCTTTCGATCACGCTCACATTAACTCCTACAACGTTACTATATATCTAAAACTTATAAATAGATAGGAGCATAGAGATAAGGATTTAATGGAAGTTTACATACTTATAACACTCATTCTAGCAATTTAGCTTTATAATCAAATTCTTTCTCTAATGAAAAGTTACTTGACATTTTCTGGATTATCACAACTTTGAGCAATTGACTCCAACTAAAGACGTTTCAAATTCCCTTTTGTATTAGATGTTAAAGTTCTTGATTGTAAATAAAGAAGTTAAAGGATTTTTAGTTATGATTTGCACGTATATCTTCTTTGGTAAGTTTAATTGTTCTTAATAGGAACCTCAGAGAGAGGGAAACGTGAATTATTGTTCTTTAAATATACACAACAAGACATTTGCTCGGTAAGAAATAAACAACCCAAAAAAAAAAAAAAAATACTCAAATAAGACAATTAAGTGCATTCATACCTATAATCAGGTCTGATGATCAACATGAGTTTAAACAAATCATGAATGCATAACTTATGATAAATCTACATTATATATCTCCATTGACCTTGTTATGAAGTTTCAACCATATAATTAGGCAACATGCCTAAAGTTTGAAATTATATTATTTCGATATATCGGTGGCATTTTTTTAAGAGCATTTTAGAGTATTCTCAGAAAAACATAAACATTATCTTCTGTTAGGTTTCTGAAATCAACTCTCCTTTTCCATACTTCATCGCTAATTACATTCAATATTTTATTGGCATAGTCAACACTTTTAACGGAATTTGTACGTAACATAAAATTAAAGAATACATACATTGATTTATATATGAGATGGAATGGCAATATCTTTTTAATTATATATAGGTCCGCGTGGACTGCATGAATGGTCAAATACAAATATGCAATATCTTTCATCTGGCTTAATTATATAAACCCTAATTGGGTAACTCGATAAAAAAGAAAAAAATCGAATCTTTGTAAAGAGACTAGCTGAGGAATGACAATGACATACTGATACCCAATACATAATCTACTCCTCAAAGTTCATTTCCCCAAAAGTCGGATCCATGATCTCACGTAAGAGATAAATGCCTTGATCGATATATACCTTGGTTGACATAGTTCTTTAAGTTATTCGTAGCCAATTTATCTACATTTTAATGGGCAATAGTATATCAAAATTAAAACCATGCTAGCCCAACTCAGTATCGATAACGAATTCAACCTTTTGATCATGTCATCATACTATATATACTTAATTAATTACTAGTAATCCTATATGACTTTGAGAATATATAATATATATGTATATGTATATATAGTAGTAGTATATATTACTGAATTAGCTGTGAAGGACTGACTGAAGGGTGAACTTCTAAGAGTAAGTATATATTTTAGGGTTTAAGGTTTACTTTGAAGCAATTTGGTGTTGACTTGATAATGAGGTGAGATTGGCCCGGTAAGCTTGCAAACTGCAATGCAATAAATGCTGCCAAGGCACATTTCAAAACCAGCTGTAGAGTTTGACTCTTGCGAAACTTCGTTTGACTTTTAATTACTTGGCTGACACCGACTGATTCAGTACTTGAAGACTAAAACACAAATAGGACTACTTACGTATTAAAACTACAATTAATTAATTGTGCAGAGAGTAGTAGTTTAATTAAACGTTCATTTGTGGCCATTTTAAGCTGCGTGGAAATTCTGAAAACGAGACACGAATACGATACACTAACTTCCACATAGGATTTCGTAAGTAGGGGAAAAGAGTATAGTTTGGGGTAGATGGGAGAAAAGTGATAGTTTAGGGACGATTAGGTCATTATCCCTATAAAAAACATGTATGAACCGAACTTGTTGACTATTCAACGGCAAGACCACGAAGCAGCCAAATCTTATATACTATAAGGGCAAATAGTTCCAGGAATTTTTCTTTAATTTTGTCGTGTTAATGTATAATGGACAAAAAGATCCTGACCTTACTATTATTTTGTCAACTGGGAAAATAATTATTAAACTCATCAGGCATTCCACAACCCGTCGATCATGAAACAATGTTCTATCGATTGAACAAGACCATTTTCGGGCCTCTATTAGCGAAATTATTATCAGTATCTTGAATTCTTGATCTTGTACTGTTCACGTCATTGCGCACAGTCAATCTACAGTGAATATACATTTAGTATATATTTCGAAAGGACATAACTCATAAATATTTTATCATAACAATAAGTCTAATTCTTTAGATTCTTAAAATATCCATTCAGATTCCATTTATCCAATACTTATAAACATTTCTTCTCAAAATATAATTTACTATTTTATTCCTCAAGTATATATCTATATCAAACATAAGCCCTGTCCCTCCATTTAAAATTGAATTAAACGGTATGTTAAAGAGTAAAACCATCCAACGTGTATATGATTAGTTCTAGCTAGCGTTAATTAGCGTTGCGTTTGATACAATATTCATTCTTTTATCTGTACAATATTCTTTTAACTACTTCATTAATATAATTATATAAGTATTAAATTGGAAGTATAATTATCATCTATTGAACAATAATGTGTGTGAATCTAAGCGAACATTATTGATAGTGTATGGAGGGCAGGTGACATTTCTTTCATAATTTGGTATGTGTTGGTCATTTAGCAATATCATTATCAATAATAATTAGGCATAAATAAATAAATAAATAATCACAAAAGTCAGAGATTCATAGAACATACTTCCTATTTTCGAAAATTGATAGGCGTAAGATTTAGGTGTATAGTGGATTAATATCTTAGAGTGATAAGAATAACAAATTAGACTAACTTAGCTATTAGCTAGATTATGGTTTCTCTCTTCATATAGATAATAAGATTTTATGTAGAAATTTCAATCACTTAGTCATGTAATATATTCTCTCAGTCCCTTTTTAATTTTTTAACTCTCATTTTTGATCATTTTTTTCTGTCTCACTGTCATTTTTAGGAATTTGAAATTAAATTATCCATTATATTTATATCACTTAAAATGCATAATAATTACTTCATTTTTCTTTTATTAGTGTATTAAGGATTTTTAATTTGATTTTTTTTTTATCTATTTAAATATATAATAATTTTGATATTTTCTTAATTTTTAATAAAATGATTTAGAAAAAACGGATGAAATATATCATTAAATTGACATGTATATATATTTTTTTAATTTATCTAATTATTATAAGAGGAGATTTTGTCCATATATAAGTGATTCATATATTTTTTTACAGTACGTGATTGATATTTTTAAGGAATGAAGTTTTTTCTAAATTTTTTTTCCCCGCATATAGATATGAGTTAGACCTAGATAGCATATAGATATGAGTTAGACCTAGATAGAGAGACATGAGTTTTCTCGAAAACGAACGCGTCTTCCCCAAAGTCAAAACATAACAATTCAAGTGGACTTTTATAAGTTTTATAGTATATAATCACTTATAAATTAGGCTCAACTAGCAATATTTTTAATTTTTAATTAATTACATGCTTATTGATTTAATTAGTTCCATAGTCATGCTAATCTACACGTCACGAACACTATAAATTAGCACCTCAATTCCACTGAACACAACTCACCATCAATAATACATTTCAATCTTCTCTTTGAACTAATTGCCTAATGGCTCTTACAAGCACTTCTTCTACTTTGATAATTCTTGTAACAATATTATTATTTTCGGTCTGTTCATCAGCCGATAATAATACTACTCGTCAAACCCAAATGCCACCGTCTCTCAAGGAACAATGTGTCAATCCACTCCTGATCCTACCTATTGCAAATCCGTCCTTCCTTCTCAAAGATCAAACGTTTACGGCTACGGAAAATTCTCCGTCAAGAAATCGTTAGATCAATCTATAAGGTTCCTTAACCTAATCGAAAAGTATCTCCAGAAGAGCTCTTCACTGTCTAGTTTCGAAATTACGTGCACTCCAAGATTGCCAATTATTAGCTGAACTCAACTTTGATTTCCTCTCAAGCTCATTTCAGACAGTAAACAAAACATCTACTGTCTTACAAACTGAAAAGGCTGATGATGTTCAGACACTGTTAAGCGCCATTTTAACCAATCAGCAAACATGTTCTGATGGGTTAAAAGAAGCTTCCATCCAAACGGGCTTATCTAGTACTCTTCTAAACGACACTAAACTGTATAGTGTCTCTTTAGCTTTGTTTACAAAAGGTTGGGTTCCTAGGGTTAAGAAATTGTCTCGGAGAAAGAAACACAAGAAGATGTTTCCATTTGATAACAAGACATTGACCGATAAAATCTACGAGTCGGCGAAGAATAGGAAACTTCTACCAATCGACAGGCGATGAGGCGGTCTCGTTTAGTGGTATGGTGACGGTTAGTAAAGATGGGAGTGGAGATTTCACTACTATTAATGAATCTATTGCTTTTGCTCCGAACAAGAGTGATGGTAGCGATGGCTACTTTTTGATATATGTTACTGCTGGTGTTTATGAAGAATATATCTCCATTGATAAGAAGAAGACTTATCTCATGATGATCGGTGATGGTATTAATCAGACTATCATTACCGGAAATCAGAGCGTCATCGATGGATCGACTACCTTCAACTCTGCTACATTTGGTAAATTTATTTCCTGAAACCATACTTTATAATTAATGACGTGCATATGATTTAATTAATATCATTCATCAGGTCAATTCGTTAGACTAATTTGTTATACATTAAAAAAGATTCGATTAGATTTTAAAAGTTCATGATAATAATATAGATAATAAGTTGTGACAAATACAAACATTAACATAAATCATGGACAGACATTATATAAATGGTTAATTTGTGTTTTTTGGATGAATTGTCTACTCAATTCATCCATGGTCTTATACTTATCGAAACCTTTGTAATTAATGGATTAATTTAAATATCATGTAGCTGTCGTGGCATCAAACTTCGTGGCTAGCGGGATAACATTCAAGAACACAGCAGGAGCAATCAAGCATCAAGCCGTGGCTCGTCCGAAACGGAGCAGATTTATCAGTCTTCTACGATTGCAGCTTCGAAGGTTACCAAGACACATTATACACACATTCTCTAAGACAATTTTACAGTTACTGCGACATTTACGGCACAGTAGATTTCATATTCGGTAATGCCGCAGTTGTCCTTCAAAACTGTAACCTATATCCTAGGCTACCAATGTCCGGCCAATACAATGCCATAACGGCACAAGGCAGGACCGATCCGAACCAGAACACCGGCACATCAATCCACGGTTGTGTGATTAAACCAACTCCTGATCTAGCCAAGTAACGGCTCAGATTCAGACCTATTTAGGCCGGCCCTGGAAGGAATTATTCCAGGACTGTTTATATGCAAACGTATATGGACGGATTTATAAATCCCGTTGGATGGCAAGAATGGGATGGGAGTTTTGCATTGAGTACTTTATATTATGGTGAATATAATAATTCAGGACCAGGATCTAATACTACAAATAGAGTTACTTGGCCTGGTTACCATGTCATTACTAATTCTACGGAGGCTGCTAGTTTCACGGTGGCTAACTTTTTAGTCGGAGAATCTTGGTTGCCGGATACTGGTGTGCCTTACACTAGTTCTTTTCTTTGATTGATTGATTTGTTCAAGCGATCATGAATTCATTTCTTTTAATTATTTTTTGTTGATTGATTATTAATTGTTTTGTAATTTATTTATGGTGTAACAAATATATATATATACAATTATAATAATTTCCTAGAGAGATCCATATATATGTACAGCTGGGGTTTGATTGAATTTATTTAATTATTATTTATATATATTTTATTTAATAAAAATCGTATTTTATTGATATTTAAATGAAGAAGTACAATATGTAACGAGTTACCTAAACCTTAAGAAAATTGAAAAACACGGAGCAAACACATGACTTAATAGAATATGCAAACACCGTAAAACCACAACTTTGTCTACTGTCTACGCCTAATTTTTTTGTCGGAAAATTTACGTGCAAAGGAAGTCATTCCAATAAGATGTAAAAATATCCTAATTAAAACGAAGATAACCCACCAACAGACTAATATTTCTTCCGTCCCCAAATTAGATGCTAATATAAACATAATTTTTTATCTCAAATTAGATGTAAATTTTGACAAATTTAAGAGAATATTAATTATGTGTTTCTATTATACCCTCACCACCTTCACCATTTTCACCCTCATGTTCTCCCTCACCAATTTTACATATATATTTCCATGAGGATTTTTTAGTCCATACAATCACAATTATGTTGGAAAATTAACTAAAAACATGTTTTATTGGCTTTGTGTAAAATTCCTAAATTAAGATTAATTCGGAATAAGGGAGATAAATCGACAAATTAAATACAATGTTAAACGACGAATATCAAAATCTTAACAAGCACCACCGATCAATGATCTTTAATTCTTCAACCCTGTTTTATGAATTACTTAGTGATCAATCTCAGTTTTACATATACTCTGACAAATGGTTTATTAACTAACTATTATTAGTATTCAGATTATATCAAACTTTGCTCAGAAAACAATCGGTTTGACTTTCACTTCTGATCACGTTGTGTTCGGGTACAAGTGGGTTTATTATACAAACCAATTTCTTAGATTCGAGATTTTTTTTTGACAATGGGTTAATTATTTTTTAAAAATAAATAAATGCAAGTTGAACCGAACCATAAGGGAAAAATAATACTCCTAATAAGTAAACCTTTCTTGTTCTTCCATATATCAAGTTATTTCACACCTAGAGTATGCTGTAGTTCAGAGATTTCCCCTCCTCCGAGTGAACCGGTTCAAACAGGTTTCCTAATTATGAACCAAATCGGTTTGTTGACTAATTAATGACGAGAATTTCCGATAACCAAAATGAGATTCACGTCCCTGATCAGAAGTATAGACCTTTAAGTTTAAGAGATATACATAATTGTATGAAAGAAATTTTTTATTATTGTGTAAAACTTAATTAATCACGTTCGATATTCAAATCGGTTTCTTAATTACCAAAAAGAATAAAACTAAATCTATTCAAATCGGTTTTCCATCTAAC
The DNA here is from genome assembly GCA_024708375.1 of Oxalis stricta. Lineage (NCBI taxonomy): Eukaryota > Viridiplantae > Streptophyta > Magnoliopsida > Oxalidales > Oxalidaceae > Oxalis > Oxalis stricta. The sequence continues at coordinate 663 of JANIEQ010000149.1, read as the reverse complement.
CAACGGGTATAGAACTCCAAGGCTTCTCGCGGTTTGTATTCTGGGACAGTATGTCCTGCTCCCTGCACCATAATATAATTAATAACATTAATTATTACTCTCTCGTCTTTAATTATCATTAATTAACTGTAAATTCTTTTATAAAATATATAGAAAAAATATATTTATTAAGAACGGGTGGTGGTATAGGTAAATGTTAGTATATATTGATCATATCCCTGTATTTTTATTTTTTCATTTTTTTGAAGGCAAACCTTTATAGTGAGAAATGTGAGGTTATGGTCATATCCCTGCAAATACCTGTATATAATATAAATAAATAAAAAAATTAAGCCCTTCAATAGAAAATGCTTAATATTAGTAATTAATTTCGGCAAATAATTATTGTAATAATTAAAATAATTACCCAGCAACTTGTGAGTCAGAGTGCCAAGACCTCCATTGATCAACAATCTTATATCCAAGAGACCTTGTCCATGCTTGTGAACCAGTGTATGGTACACACAAATCATGGTCTCCACTGCAAATCAAAAGAAATATATAATAATTTAAATAAGAAAGTGGTGAATAGTTTATGAATGGCTAATTAGTTATTAAGTATGTGTTATTAATGAAGTTAATTAATTACCTGAAAATGAGAGCTCGATAGGCCTTGAGTAGTTA
>JANIEQ010000148.1:0-12851 GCA_024708375.1 Oxalis stricta | reverse complement strand
TGTGATTTTGATAAATTTAATAAATGAAATCATCATAGATGCTAATGACTAAAAAAATACCCTTATAAGCAATGATTAAAATTGAAAACTATTTTTTCGGAAATGTAACAATTATTTATGGACAAAAAGAAATTTGTGTCAATTATTCTTTCGACGGAAATTTAAATTTTTGAATTAACTAATTGGATATTTCCCTCTTAAAAAATGTGCAGGATCATCAAGCAGATACTGGCAATGGAAATTCAAACAAAAATTGACATACTCTCTGTTCTTCTTTCATGCTCTTTGTTGCATCTTATGCTTCAACTTAATAATGCCACCACCGTCTGAACGCTGTCGTTTTGGCTGCTTAAATATTTTCTATATCTTCTTTTCTCATTAATTGTATTCGAGTTTAAGTCTAACGTTTGGAGATTATTGTATTGCATTTGACAAAGTTTATCCTTAATATTTGTTCAGAAGAACTCTGTTTTTTATTTGTTTATCGAAAGTAAATTTGTATTAACTATGGAGTAATGAAAAAATTTAATGTTTTTATTTATTTATTTATTTGGTAACGAAAGTATGAATTTCATTGCAAATCTTTTGAGGCTACAATATATAAGAATCGTGGTGATCTTTCTTGCTCATTCATTCCTAATGTTAAGCAATATAATGGAAAGAGCGGTTAGACGAACGATGAGTATATCACTCCCGATATCCATATGAGGAAAGCAGAGAATATATTCGTCCATCATGTTTCACCGGTAAATATTTTTTCGGTTCTTATATTTTTCGAATTAGTCTAAAAAATCTCACAGGTTTCTCGCTAGCGGCTAAACATACCAATTCCGTCGTTAACTTCTCCTATGTGGCACTCGGTGAAGTTGGCTCATATCTAATCGGCTAACGGACAAATATATTTGTGGCAAATACGACTCGTAAAGAATAGACACACCTCTTACTTTTGACACGTCACAAATTTTATTTGGACGAAAAATAAAAAAGAAATAAGAAAACAAAGAATGACGTATCCAATTTTTTTATAAGATGAGATGACATGTGTTACTAATATATTAATCGGTCCGATTAAGTGATTAGATACCAAATATACAAAATTAACGATAAAAGAATATGTATGGTGGATATGCCAGCATTGAAATTTTTGAAGCTAATAAAAAAACATGATGTACTAAAAAAGCGTATTAAAAGTAAAACGATGAGTATACGTTCATATCCTCCTATGATTTCAGAAAGTTCTAATTGCACATTGCAAGAGTTTGAAAGCTCGGATGAGCATAGAATGTAGAATTGACTAAACTTTGGGCCAAATTTCTGTTAAAAATCCCCAAATCTGCTTAATTTTGGGCGCTAAAAGCCCAATATCATCAATGTGGAAACTGAAAAATCACACGATTTTTCTAAAACAGAAAGAAAAGAACCCTAAAAATTAGATTTTTATGAACAGAATTACAAATTATGAATTCCATCTGAAAATTCTGTATTTAATAAGCAGGAAGCAATTAGTAGTCATGGAGGACAATCAAACTATAATTGAAGAATCAGAAAACAACAATGAGTAAATGAGGCAGCTCCCGCTTTGATTTCCATTCACCCAACCCAGAAACTCCGTCGCCGTCGCCGTCCGGCTCGGACCTCCGTGTCTTCGATCTTACGTAAGCTCAGAACTTTTGCTCTTTTGAAAACCCCATTTTGATTCATTGTTCTCAATTTTTCTTCAACTGTACTAGTAATTGTAGGCTTATGATTCATGGAGATTGAAGTTGTTGACTTGAATTGAAATAATGGAGTTAACATTGTGGTTTGGCAGTGGAGACCAGGCAGTTACGTTGGTGGATGAATCTGGAGGTTCTTCTCATAAAAGACTAGATTAGAAGTATTCGTTATGGCGCCAATGGGAAGCTCTTTGTATCTGCCGGTGACGACAAACTTGTCCAAGATATGGTCTACTGAATCCTGGCATTGCATTAGAACAGTGTAAGTTGTCGGTGCTCGTAAACTTTCGATTGAGTATGAATGCTAGAAGTGAATGTATTAACAAGTTGCATTTTACGTGGAGATTCTTTATTTGGTTTCTTAGTCTTGTAAATGCATGTTCTTTATATTCCTACTGAAATCTTCCTGTATCTTGGGAATCTTACACTGGATGTTCTGATAAGAGGAGTTACGGCTGTTGCCATTAGCCAAGATGGAGGATATATTTTGTTTGCTGATAAATTTGGAGTTGTTTGGGTTGTGGGTCTTCATGGAGTCGATAAAGCCAAAACTTCTGATAATAAGAAGACAGCTCCATTGCTAGCTCACTATTGCAGCATAATTACTAGCCTGGTACAATTTCTGTCTCATTTATCCTTGGTATTGTCTTCTCTTTGTTCTCTCTGTTGTTCTTTTGGGTATAGAATAAGTAGGATATTTTTCACTATGCAAAACATGTCGGTTTCTGTTTCACCCTCTTCCCTTATTTTCTAACCTATGTGGATTACTTGCAGGTATTTTCACCAAACGGAAGGTTCATTCTTAGTGCAGATCGGGACTTTAAAATACGGGTAAAAGAAGCTTTCTCTAACCCTGTAAATTACTCAAAATAGCTTGCTTGATGTTAATTGTTATTTCTAACCACTTTTCATACTGGTTGTTCTATGGTAGGTTACCTTGTTTCCTAAGGAACCTTTAAAAGGTGCTCATGAGATACAAAATTTTTGCCTTGGTCATACAGAGTGAGCTGGCTCTTTATGATTAGATATTTATGGTTTGATTCTTTCTAGTAATTGTACATTTTGTTAGTAGCCTTGTTAAATGTTTAACCAGACCACTTTCGTGTGCATTGCAACAGGTTTGTTTCCTGTCTTGCATATATTTGCTCGCTGGATTGCCCTGATGGTTTGCTTGTGTCCAGGAAGTGGTGATTCAACAGTGAGTGATACATGTTTTATGTGACATATGATTTCACTTGATTAATAGAACTATGAACTCACAGTTCATCCATGTTTTCTCATCAGGTTCGCTTGTGGGAAATTTCCTCTGGATCTCTCCTTGACACTTGTGAAGTTAGCACAAGGTATGCAATTTATTATCCAGACAATATTCAAATTTCGTCCCCTGTGCTGGTTGTGATTGGTTGCATTTTAATTTGCTTATTGAAGGCAGGACTTTTAGCATCCAATGGGAGCCGAAAAGTGTGGTTTTGCTGTTACTGATCTTTGTGCCATTCCTGATAGTACACTCATTGCAGTGGCAATTCAAAGGCAAGTCCATATTAGCACTTTGTAAATCTTTTACAGTATTTGAATTTTTCTTTTGAATTATTAATTCAGTATCTTACTTGCCATTTTATGTTTCAGCTTGCAAGGAGTAGTGTTATTGAGCTGTGACATATCTGCTCAAACTCTTTCGATTACTAAGGTAATTATTAATTTTGCATGCCCCTAGTTTCTCTTAATTTTGAACAGAATTTTTCAATTTATTTCATTTGGGTTTTGCAGGTGGTTTCCGACTTGGGAGAAAACTTCATTCCTACGAGCCTGGAAGCTCATCTTCAGGATTATTGTGGATGATAGCAGGAGCCTCAAACTTGTCTGGTTTAGAAAACTCAACTTTGTCTCGTATAAAGGTTATTTCTAACATCAAAGAGGAGCCAATTGTTGTGGAGGACGATAAAGTCCCAGGCGAAGCAAAATTGCTAGAGGCGTTGCAAGGAAGTCTGTCGGTTGAGGAAAATGTATCAATGGCAGCTGCCGAGGCTGTGAAGACAGCAATGTCCAATTTGCTGATTAAGAAGCAGTACTCCGTTGACCATCGGGAAATGAGAAAGAGAACCAGAAATGATCGGAAACTTAAGCCGTGAAAAGTACGACTAGCCACTCGGTTCTTTTTTTTCCAACTTATTATTATCTCCTATCTTAATCTATTCTGTAAAACTAGTGAGTGATGAATCCAATTTATGAGAAAAATGAATGAATTTTGTCATTTGTTTTGAAAGTAATGTTAGATTAGCATTCTCTTTTATTGATATCAAGGAAATCCCGACCAGGGCGCGTGGTCACGATAGTTAGGCGTTTCAAATCCTACGTGTCAAATGGTTAAGGTGGCCTTCTTACGTGAGGATATGGGTTCGACTCAAATTCCTCGACAAATGTATGGCTGTAGTCACGATTTTTTTTTATGCATCTCATCCACCATTTCGTACTATCATTTCAGCGATTAATTTTTCAGAAAAATTTCCAATCCTATTATTGTCTGTCCCATATCTATGCCAATTTCTTTAGCTATGAGTAAAATGTACTATTCCCTTTAGCAATGCTAAAGTCCTTTTTTCCCTTGTGCAAGGTCTTTTTCAGTGAAGTATAGGTCCATTACATTAAACTCTTCACTACTTGCCTTTGCCATTTTCTTGCAACTCTTCCCAACCATGAAAACATGAATCCTATTTGGTATTTCCCTTTTTTCTTTTTTGTAAGTGTTACATTTTATTGATATTTTTTAAAGATACGGGAAATTACAATTCGTGAAAACAAAAACCGAACCAATTCAAAAATAAACAATTAAAAAAGGTTGTCGCGACTCAACACGGATAGGTTTGGTATGGAACTACAATCTCGTCTAGTTTGAAACTTTGAAAGGGAAAACTTCGCCCAAAGGGAACGACTGTGAAACGATACGGACCTCGCCTTCTTTCAAATGGTCAAAAAAAGGTGTTTTCATAATAAATGATGTCCTAACCCTACATACACTATTCTGTGGTACCTTTGGGCTTTGATCCTCTCTCATGGTCATGGCATGCCATTTAAAACAAGCAAACAAAGTGGGATATACTCTTTACTTAATGCAAAATCTCTGTTAACTTAGAATTAATACATTAGTCATAAACAAGGTGAGGAATTATGTACTTAACCCTAAACTAAATTAGCTTGTTGCCTCTTTAAAAAACTAATACTACTAATATATATATATAAACATATAAAAGCTTGTTGGCAAATACCAATCAATTAGTACTAACAAATCAAGAAGATTGGAGATTTGCATGTCTCTATGTCTGTTAAATACAATATATTTATGCTTATTATTGGCATGTAGTTAGAGATAAGAGATGTATTAGGCAATTACATTTGGCATTGGCAGATGAACAAGTAAATGTGGCCCTTAAATGATCATCTTTTCCAATCAGCTGTTGCCATATCACAGTATACCCGACAAGATTAACTATGTTACCTACCTCTACCCCTTTGTTAATTGCTTTAGCTGAATTAGTCTATCTTATTTTGTAATTAATGATTATTAATATTATCATCACCACTATTAAAAAGATAGTAATTGATTGCGGTTGAAAGGGATGCAATAAACAAATAGAGCTAGCCAAGATAAAATATTGTACGTGTAAACATAAATCTCATAAAATAATACTACCTACTATAAATACATGATGTTTTGAATTTTTATATTAATCTAATTATATATATATATGATGAATATTATTGACTAAATATATTTTTAATTGAATAAAAATACAAACGTCGTATATTTTGATACGTGCAATAGTAATAAGAAAAATACAACAAAAATTTGTGTCATTTACCTTCATTGTATGTAGGATTAGTTAACTCTAAGATTAGAGATAGATCATTAAACAAATGTAGATTTCTATGTTAAAAATCAATATAAATTATATTCCCAGTTTAAAGACCAATCTCGCATATTAAAAAAAAGTCCTATGTCGCAATGATATTTGTTGTCAACTTCGAACATTACTATATATCGTATAAATTGATAAATGCGGTGTCAAAAATTGTTTTGATGTTGAATATAAGTAATCCTTTCGTTCGAGATTAATTATCATGAAGTTTTGATGGATTTAAAAAATGTAATAATTATCATAAAAAAAATTCAAAAATATCCTTCACTAATTATTTTAAATTTAAATATTATTGTAACAACATATTTGACTTTTAAATGGAATGATAAAATTAAAAAGTATTATAAAAAATATTAAATATGTTAATGAATTATGGATAGTTAAAATGAGAAGTGTGATTATTAATTTTGGACGGAAGGAATAATTCGGAGGAAAGGAAAAATAATAATAAAAAAAAAATAACTACAAGACATAGGGTTGAAATTTGTGTATTCTTAGGAAAAGTTAAAGGAAAAAGGCACAATTAGTTTGTTGCAAACTTTTCTGAGCCAGCTATCTGAAACCTAATTAACGATGATGGTGTCTGGGCATCTTTGTCATAAATTGGGAATTGAATCGTCACTTAATAAGAGAAGAAAAACACACACAATGAAAGATGCCCCCATTATTACAAAGAAAAATTATTTTCTTTACTTTAAGAAAGAATAAAAGGTAACCTAAAAAATCTTTCTTCTTCTTCTTTAACTTTCATATATGTCAATTTTCATGGTTCATAGGTAAATTTCTAGACTTGTAATATATATAGTGTATATATATCGGATCCAAAACTTAATGGACACTCAGACTCCGTTCTTTTCCATATTTCAACTTTGTATTTCATCATATATTTCAATTCAATCTAAGCAACAACAGTTAATGATAATAAACATATATCACGAACTATTATCTGAGTATTGTTTACTAAATAAATAAATAAATATAAACCTAATTTATGTAAAATGTTACTATATCTATTTTTAAAATAAATGTTGTTTTGACTTGTTAGATTCTTTAAAATGGATGTATTTAACCATTATTATTGTATGATATGTCAAATTTTGAATGAATATAAATAAACAGAAACGACATCTTTCAAATTGAAAAATTACCATTCTACTGTTATGAAATGATTTTATATATTATTATTATTATTTTTATAAATTTTAATCTGATCATATATGTCTTTTTTAAAAGCCTCGCTACCCTAAAAGTTGGACCAACAAACGTCATAACCATCATCAGCTCTAGTTGGACTAAAGAAATGAGTATTCTACTGCTATGAAATGATTTTTTATTGTTTTTTAACGCAATAAAATAAAGAAAAATACATTTTGAAGGTAGCTTGAAAGTATGCAATAACGGACCACATCAATAAACAAAGTGGTTCAGAAAATTATTTATGGTTATTTAATTTTATCTATTTTTTCTCTCTAGCAATAAACTTGATGGAGCATTAATAAAACAGAAAAAATAATAGGATGTGCTAAGGACCGAACGTCCATCAACAAGCCCATCAATGTGAGGCCCATGGACCCATTGTGGGTCCCAGTGGGTCATGATCGAGTCAGAAACATTTTATCTACACTCAAGTGAAAACGACATTGCTCTCCTCAATATGGGACCCGCCACTTAAAATTAAAAGAGATTAGGCATAATGTGTGGGGGATTAAGTGGTCTCCATGATAATCAAGTCTTTTTAGGTTTGTTAACATCTGTAGGTGGGTTCCACTAATCCCCACTATTTGTGGGTCCCTATATGTATGAGTTTTTTCTTCTTTTCGTTTTACTAAAGAAGAAACAACGAAAAAAAATGACATCGGTTGTTCATGACACTCTATTTTGCTATTACTATTTGATTATTGCTAATATCAATTTCTTTTAAAATTAAAAGAAAAAATAACATTTATAATAATAGATCAATTGATAATTATTATGCGGAAAAATCATTAATCAAAATAAAATTAACCTTTGTCTAAGTATCCGTAAAGATAGTTGAATTTGTTTTTTAGACGTTAATAATGCATGATTATATGGCTTCATCAACTTAACAATAAATAAATAAAATTAACTAATTAATTTAGACAATTACGGCATGTCAGTATAATGATTAAGTCATTTTTTTCCATTAGAATTTAAATTCGACTCTTGAAAAAGTTGATTTTGAATGGATATAATATGTTGAACATATAATTTTTTTAATTGATTAATATAAATGCATTAAACACCATTGGCCCTTATATATTTTGAAAGGACGTAAAATATTCATATTCAAGAAAGTCATCCAAATAAACAGAGCTATACCATAACTCTAAACGAAAATGACAAAATATGTCGATGCTTCAATCGGAAGTAATGCCTCAAAATAGGAGAGAAAAGTTCAAATGATATCAATTATACTCAAACTTAATAATGTAGTTTGTTTTTTTGAAGATCAATACCATTGTAGTCCATCAATTACTTTTATATTTTGATAGTATAAAAAAATTTATAATGGAGTAATAGAGTATCTCTTTATAATACGAAACAGAAAAATGTACAAGAGTACGAAAAGTGCATAAACTACGATTGAAGTACAAAGTAATAATAACGGTGTGCAAGTTAGCTTTTTCAGTTTCTCTACTCTCAACAGATCGTTCCAACTACTGGCAGTACGAAACCACAGGGATTTAAAAGCAGAGTTGTGATAACAAACACTTTTCGTGTTTGAAGTGTCCTTTTTCCTAAAACCAAGTTGATCATCTAAAAAAACAAATTGCCTTAACATGAAGTATAAAGTTGAGTATTTTTCTATTAATTATGTTATGCTTTGATTATAAAGTTAAAAATCTTACAGAATTAGGAGATAATTTAATCGATTTAACATTTCGTGTCACATACAATAATCACCTCTCTCTGGCCAGTTTCTCCTAAAATATGTACGTAATGGAGCTAGTAGCCGAGATAGGTTTCTTGTTTATTTAAACTCTAAAGTTAAAAAAGCATATTCTCCGATCATTCCACCGCTTTTATTTTCTAGATAGTTAATTGTAAATTGATGTATAATGTTAGTATATATATTTATTTTAAAATTACTTAAAAATGAAAATAGATAAATATTGAATAGATTTAATGTTATCCATTGACACGTTAAAATTCACATTGAATGAATTCAATATTTCAGTGATGATAACTTAAAAATTAAAATTATAAAATATGAATAGGTCATGAAATTAAATACTCTTCATATACTTCAAACGTAAAAAAGACAAAATTTATTTTGATTATTTTTAACGTTATTTTATAAAATACATATATATTTAAGATTTAATTTTCAATATAATTGAATTTGATAATTACTCAATTTATATTGATATTCATGATTTTATAATAATAAATAATCAATGATTTTATAATAATAAATAATCGATAAATATATAATTTTTTTATAAATAATAATTTTATTTTTATATTTTCTATTTTTATTACGGATATTTAAGTTATTTTTCGAAAAGTATAAACAAGTGGAAGCGATCTCCGAGATTTTTAACATCTAGCGGAAGAGAAGAATGGTTTTTTTTTTCTCTCCTCTAAATAAAATAAATAAAAGTATATACTCATCATGTTCATGCATACGCCTCTCTCTCTCTCTCTCTTTAAATGATCACCCCACACGACTCTATCTTTCTAAACCTCAAACTCTTTGATCCTTAATTTCTCTCTCTAGTTGCAGAATTCTGAAACTCAGAAAAAGTTTCAGTTCACTGAAAAAGCTATACCAAGTCACCGAAAAAAAGAGCCTTATAATATATCGTGAGAAAGTTGGTCTTTCTGAGTTTATGATCATATATAGTGAGCTAAAAATCCCAAAAAAGGAAATCCCATTTTTGGCTGCTGTCACAAATCTAACAGAGGTATATATACTGTCCGTATTCGAATAGATATAGTTATGTGTATTATTATTATGGATTTATTTTATTTTTGTAGCTTGATCATCATCAATTCATCATCTTGTCATGTGTGTCTTCTTAATATGATCGAAACATGTTCTATTGTTCTTCCTTTATTCTTTAGACATTACAAGAAACGACAAAGAGTTTTCTAAATCCCAGATTCTACTGTAAAACTTTTTTTTTTTTTTTAATTTTCTAAGTTCGTATGGTAGGCTACAGTGATTTAGGAATTAACTTGTACAGTACTACAATTTCCTAGACTGTTAATTTACATTTGTGTATGTATGTATGTGCGTGAATATGTCAGTTTCAGGTACTGTTATTTGTCTCATTGTCAATAAATTGGAGATATATACTTGCCCTCGTTATAAAAATGGAACCTTTTTTTTCTATTTCTTGATCACTTCAAAGCTTTTTCAATTGTTTTTAAATTTGATCATTTTTCGCAGTTCAAGACTCTTTTCTGTTCGGTGAAGTTGCCTGTAATATTCATTCATCAGGTGAGTTCTTTCTTTACTACTTTCCTAGAAATTAAGGATGTGTTCATAGTCTTTACGACGCGTTTCGTCATGCTCCAAATATCGTAAAATTGAATATTTTTATTAAAAATTATTTAAAGGTTATTTTTTACGAATATCTAGAGCAAAATAGAATAATGTTTCTGATATACGAGCACATCTTAATAGATTATTACTATCAATATTCCTAGTTTTCTTATTTGCTCTGTTTTTCTTTTTTGTCATATATAGTTATAAAGTAATGCTGAGGAACAGGTCAAGATCAGTAACTACTTTAATGGCGGATCATCAATCTCAATCACAACAACAAGAAAACTGCAACAAAACACCATTAATCCAATCTTTCTTTGGTTCTCCAAGATTAATGTTCAAATCTTTCTTCTCAGAAACTGATCATCAGTCTAATTCAATTATGATGAGTCCAACTTCAATCCTCACTCCATTTTGCAACAACCCATTTTCCTCTTACCAAGAAACCCTAATTAGCCCTAAATCCCCAAAAATTAAACTCACTGAATTACGAAGCCATTGGCTTAGCTTTTATCAACACAGTTAAAGACAAACAACAACAACACTTCAAAACAGAGCAATTCTTGTTCATCATCTCCTGAGAAAAGTACCAATAACAACAACAAAATGGTTCTGTTTGGTACTAAACTTAGAATCCAAATCCCACCTCTTTCTCAAACTGAGTCAACGAAATCTGACAATTTTTCCTGTTGACCAATCATCAACAAAGATTTCAACTGGGTGTCTCTCAGTTAGTGAGATGGAGCTCTCTGAGGACTACACGTGTATAATCTCTCATGATGGACCTGATCCTAAGAAAACACATATTTTTGACAATTGCATTGTCGAAAGTTATCTTTGCTTATCTGATCAAGAAGACAACAAGCTTCCAGAATCTGATTATTATTATACAAAGGAGAAGAGTTTCCTTAGCTTTTGTCACACATGCAAAAAGAATCTTGAACAAAATGATGATATTTACATTTACCAGGTTCGAATTTTTGATCAAAACCCTCATCTTTAATTTCCAAAATATTTGATTGATTCTTATAATTTGCGTTTAATTATGCAGAGGAGAGAAAGCTTTTTGCAGCCAAGAATGCCGATACCAAGAAATGCTTTTGGATGAAGAAAAACTATAAACTTAGGTCAATATATATGAAACTATATAGTATATTAGTTATTTATTGGTCTTTGCTAGATTATTTCTCAGTGCCCAGTTTACAAATTTTAAGTAGCAGCTGAGAATGTAATCAAGAACGGAATCTCATGGATCAATTTTGGAAAAATTTTTTTATTTGAGTTTTCATGTAATCAATAGAGAAAACAAGGACCAATGAAAAAAAAAATGAAGGATTGCTAGGTTAAATTTTGAGGGTTTTTATTTATTTTTATATCCTCTTGCTTGAAGATAGAGATAAAGAGAGGATTAAATTGTATTGTAGAAATTAAAGAATGTTCTGTTATTGATTAATTTGATTGCTTAATTAGTAATTTAGCTGGTCTTTGTGCAGATTTTCTCACTGGCCTCTTTTGATGCATATTTTTTTTAAATTTTTTATTTTGTATGATTTTAATATATTATTTAGAATAAAATATATTATATTTTTTTGTTATTTTATTTTGTGCGTAATATCTCGAAAAATATTGTATTAAAAGCAGAAAAGAGGGTGTATATATGAGCTTAATTCTCGAATAAATTTTAATTACATTTTTTTTCTAAGTGTTTATGGTGTGTCTATAGATCATGTGATGATGTATGATTGAAAAACTTTTGCCTTTTATCTTCCATGATTTTTCAAATCAATTATCATATACATCATAATAGTATACAGTATAGAGAGGGGACCAAATGTTTCACACATTAGATTCTTCTTATCTTTTCGCTTACACAATGTGTCTATTAAATTGAGTTGAAAGAAGAAAAATAATTTTTATTTTATTTTATTTTTTGCAATTTAATCGCATCTGTTCCTATCTTGACCGTAACATCAAAGACTTTATCAAGCAAATAGATCCAAAGACCGACTATACATATACATTCAATTTAGATTTTAATTTTCATAATGTAAACCTCACATCCTTGACCAAACCAGCAAAACATATTAAAAAGCGATGGAAAATAAACAAAGAGAAAAAAGAAATATCATGATAGATCAAGGCTATAATATCATTATTATGATTAACTATAGTATGGAATTCGCAAATAATACCATTCATGGTTCTGAATTAGATTCATACTGGAAATACAATAACGCAAATGATTACTCAATCATTTGTTTAATCTGATTCAAAGGGAATGAAGCGATACTTACGGATCCTGATCGTAAGCAATAGACTTGTAGTCTTAGAGAACAATCTGTTTTATTTTGTACTAATAGTCGATTTTTATTAGCCTCTCGATTGGATAGTTTGTATCCAAATTTTAAGATTAATATTTTGTGAATTTATATAGTTCGTTCAAAAGTTTAGTTATGGAAAATATTTTTATCACACGCATCGTCTTTTTCTAATCTGAAGACTTGGGCTTCATTCAAATCTATCGATTATTCTTGTAGGTCAATTAACTTGGACATGACAATTAAAATAATAATATTTTTCTCCTCCCCTCAAAAAAAAGAAAATAAAATAATTACTAGAGTCTCCAAAAGTCTTATAAAAATAACGCATGAACATCTCAAAATTAATTTGACTCGAAATGAAGATGATCGAAGTCCCTCCAATCAA
>JANIEQ010000147.1:0-14801 GCA_024708375.1 Oxalis stricta | reverse complement strand
CGAAAGTCCTCGTGTTGCACCCGTCTTCTTTGATGGGCCCCCGAATAACGTGATGCTTCTTTTCACACTATGGTGGATGCACGATTGTGCTACACAAGAAAGACATGCCTCTCCCGGTGCACTCCACGCCCCCTTCGGCCCCTATGTGTTTCTACGTAACCCGTGGACAAAGCCATGCCGTCGAGAGGTGGCTAGGTGTGTGCAATAAAACGAAAAAAGTGGCATGGAATACGAGTCCCGTCGTCGAGGTAGTTTCGAACTACACTGTTATGAGGCTTCGAAACCGTGGAGCGAAGAAAGTGGCGACGAGTGTGCAAGAAAATGAATAAAGATAGTGGCACGGATTCGAAACCGTCGAGGGGAAAGATAGTGGCACGGATTCGAGGAGGCGAATGGATTCGGAAGGCGGTACTAGGATGGATGACCTCCTCGAAATCCTAGTGTTGCACCCGTCTTCTTTGATGGGCACCCGAAGAACGTGATGCTTCTTTTCACACTATGATCGTTGCACGATTGTGCTACACAAGCAAGACATGCATCTCCCGGTGCACTCCACGCCTCCTTCGGCCCTTACGTGTTTCTAGATAACCCGTCGACAAAGCCATGCCGTCGAGAGGTGGCTAGGTGGTTGCAAGAAAACGAAAAAAGTGGCACGGATCACGAGCCCGTCGTCGGGGTAGTTTCGATTTACATTGTTCGGAGGCTTCGAAACTGTGGAGAGAAGAAAGTGGCACGGATTACGAGCCAGCATTAGAGGAAGCTTCGAAGTCGTTGAGGGAAAGAAAGTGGCACGGATTCGGGGAGGGGAATGGAAGCTTCAAACTTAAATGTTCGGAGGCTTCGAAACCGTCGAGGGGAAAGATAGTGGCACGGATTCGAGGACGCGAATGGATTCGGAAGGCGGTACTAGGATGGATGACCTCCTCGAAATCCTAGTGTTGCACCCGTCTTCTTTGATGGGCACCCGAAGAACGTGATGCTTCTTTTCACACTATGGTCGTTGCACGATTGTGCTACACAAGCAAGACATGCATCTCCCGGTGCACTCCACGCCTCCTTCGGCCCTTACGTGTTTCTAGATAACCCGTCGACAAAGCCATGCCGTCGAGAGGTGGCTAGGTGGTTGCAAGAAAACGAAAAAAGTGGCACGGAATCACGAGCCCGTCGTCGGGGTAGTTTCGATTTACATTGTTCGGAGGCTTCGAAACCGTGGAGAGAAGAAAGTGGCACGGATTACGAGCATGACAGGAAGCTTCGAAGTCGTTGAGGGAAACAAAGTGGCACGGATTCGGGGAGAGGAATGGAAGCTTCAAACTTAAATGTTCGGAGGCTTCGAAACCGTCGAGGGGAAAGATAGTGGCACGGATTCGAGGACGCGAATGGATTCGGAAGGCGGTACTAGGATGGATGACCTCCTCGAAATCCTAGTGTTGCACCCGTCTTCTTTGATGGGCACCCGAAGAACGTGATGCTTCTTTTCACACTATGGTCGATGCACGATTGTGCTACACAAGCAAGACATGCATCTCCCGGTGCACTCCACGCCTCCTTCGGCCCTTACGTGTTTCTAGATACCCCGTCGACAAAGCCATGCCGTCGAGAGGTGGCTAGGTGGTTGCAAGAAAACGAAAAAAGTGGCACGGAATCACGAGCCCGTCGTCGGGGTAGTTTCGATTTACATTGTTCGGAGGCTTCGAAACTGTGGAGAGAAGAAAGTGGCACGGATTACGAGCCAGCATTAGAGGAAGCTTCGAAGTCGTTGAGGGAAACAAAGTGGCACGGATTCGGGGAGAGGAATGGAAGCTTCAAACTTAAATGTTCGGAGGCTTCGAAACCGTCGAGGGGAAAGATAGTGGCACGGATTCGAGGACGCGAATGGATTCGGAAGGCGGTACTAGGATGGATGACCTCCTCGAAATCCTAGTGTTGCACCCGTCTTCTTTGATGGGCACCCGAAGAACGTGATGCTTCTTTTCACACTATGATCGTTGCACGATTGTGCTACACAAGCAAGACATGCATCTCCCGGTGCACTCCACGCCTCCTTCGGCCCTTACGTGTTTCTAGATAACCTGTCGACAAAGCCATGCCGTCGAGAGGTGGCTAGGTGGTTGCAAGAAAACGAAAAAAGTGGCACGGATCACGAGCCCGTCGTCGGGGTAGTTTCGATTTACATTGTTCGGAGGCTTCGAAACTGTGGAGAGAAGAAAGTGGCACGGATTACGAGCCAGCATTAGAGGAAGCTTCGAAGTCGTTGAGGGAAACAAAGTGGCACGGATTCGGGGAGAGGAATGGAAGCTTCAAACTTAAATGTTCGGAGGCTTCGAAACCGTCGAGGGGAAAGATAGTGGCACGGATTCGAGGACGCGAATGGATTCGGAAGGCGGTACTAGGATGGATGACCTCCTCGAAAGTCCTAGTGTTGCACCCGTCTTCTTTGATGGGCACCCGAAGAACGTGATGCTTCTTTTCACACTATGGTCGTTGCACGATTGTGCTACACAAGCAAGACATGTCATCTCCCGGTGCACTCCACGCCTCCTTCGGCCCTTACGTGTTTCTAGATAACCCGTCGACAAAGCCATGCCGTCGAGAGGTGGCTAGGTGGGTGCAAGAAAACGAAAAAAGTGGCACGGAATCACGAGCCCGTCGTCGAGGTAGTTTCGAATTACATTGTTAGGAGGCTTCGAAACCGGTGGAGCAGAAGAAAGTGGCGACGAGTGTGCAAGAAACCGGAGAAGGATGGAAGCTTAGACTACGGAGGCTTCGAAACCGTCGAGGGAAAGATAGTGGCACGGATTCGAGGACGCGAATGGATTCGGAAGGCGGTACTAGGATGGATGACCTCCTCGAAAGTCCTCGTGTTGCACCCGTCTTCTTTGATGGGCACCCGAAGAACGTGATGCTTCTTTTCACACTATGGTGGATGCACGATTGTGCTACACAAGCAAAGACATGCCTCTCCCGGTGCACTCCACGCCCCCTTCGGCCCTTACGTGTTTCTAGATAACCCGTCGACAAAGCCATGCCGTCGAGAGGTGGCTAGGTGGGTGCAAAAAACGAAAAAAGTGGCACGGAATACGAGCCCGTCGTCGAGGTAGTTTCGAACTACATTGTATGAGGCTTCGAAACCGTGGAGAGAAGAAAGTGGCACGGATACGAGGAGCAAGAGGAAATCGAAGTCGTGAGGAAAGATAAGTGGCACGGAGGAGGCTTCGAAACCGTCGAGGGGAAAGATAGTGGCACGGATTCGAGGAGGCGAATGGATTCGGAAGGCGGTACTAGGATGGATGACCTCCTCGAAATCCTAGTGTTGCACCCGTCTTCTTTGATGGGCACCCGAAGAACGTGATGCTTCTTTTCACACTATGATCGTTGCACGATTGTGCTACACAAGCAAGACATGCATCTCCCGGTGCACTCCACGCCTCCTTCGGCCCTTACGTGTTTCTAGATAACCCGTCGACAAAGCCATGCCGTCGAGAGGTGGCTAGGTGGTTGCAAGAAAACGAAAAAAGTGGCACGGATCACGAGCCCGTCTTCGGGGTAGTTTCGATTTACATTGTTCGGAGGCTTCGAAACTGTGGAGAGAAGAAAGTGGCACGGATTACGAGCCAGCATTAGAGGAAGCTTCGAAGTCGTTGAGGGAAACAAAGTGGCACGGATTCGGGGAGAGGAATGGAAGCTTCAAACTTAAATGTTCGGAGGCTTCGAAACCGTCGAGGGGAAAGATAGTGGCACGGATTCGAGGACGCGAATGGATTCGGAAGGCGGTACTAGGATGGATGACCTCCTCGAAATCCTAGTGTTGCACCCGTCTTCTTTGATGGGCACCCGAAGAACGTGATGCTTCTTTTCACACTATGGTCGTTGCACGATTGTGCTACACAAGCAAGACATTCATCTCCCGGTGCACTCCACGCCTCCTTCGGCCCTTACGTGTTTCTAGATACCCTGTCGACAAAGCCATGCCGTCGAGAGGTGGCTAGGTGGTTGCAAGAAAACGAAAAAAGTGGCACGGATCACGAGCCCGTCTTCGGGGTAGTTTCGATTTACATTGTTCGGAGGCTTCGAAACCGTGGAGAGAAGAAAGTGGCACGGATTACGAGCCAGCATTAGAGGAAGCTTCGAAGTCGTTGAGGGAAACAAAGTGGCACGGATTCGGGGAGAGGAATGGAAGCTTCAAACTTAAATGTTCGGAGGCTTCGAAACCGTCGAGGGGAAAGATAGTGGCACGGATTCGAGGACGCGAATGGATTCGGAAGGCGGTACTAGGATGGATGACCTCCTCGAAATCCTAGTGTTGCACCCGTCTTCTTTGATGGGCACCCGAAGAACGTGATGCTTCTTTTCACACTATGGTCGTTGCACGATTGTGCTACACAAGCAAGACATTCATCTCCCGGTGCACTCCACGCCTCCTTCGGCCCTTACGTGTTTCTAGATACCCCGTCGACAAAGCCATGCCGTCGAGAGGTGGCTAGGTGGTTGCAAGAAAACGAAAAAAGTGGCACGGATCACGAGCCCGTCTTCGGGGTAGTTTCGATTTACATTGTTCGGAGGCTTCGAAACTGTGGAGAGAAGAAAGTGGCACGGATTACGAGCCAGCATTAGAGGAAGCTTCGAAGTCGTTGAGGGAAACAAAGTGGCACGGATTCGGGGAGAGGAATGGAAGCTTCAAACTTAAATGTTCGGAGGCTTCGAAACCGTCGAGGGGAAAGATAGTGGCACGGATTCGAGGACGCGAATGGATTCGGAAGGCGGTACTAGGATGGATGACCTCCTCGAAATCCTAGTGTTGCACCCGTCTTCTTTGATGGGCACCCGAAGAACGTGATGCTTCTTTTCACACTATGATTGTTGCACGATTGTGCTACACAAGCAAGACATTCATCTCCCGGTGCACTCCACGCCTCCTTCGGCCCTTACGTGTTTCTAGATACCCCGTCGACAAAGCCATGCCGTCGAGAGGTGGCTAGGTGGTTGCAAGAAAACGAAAAAAGTGGCACGGATCACGAGCCCGTCTTCGGGGTAGTTTCGATTTACATTGTTCGGAGGCTTCGAAACTGTGGAGAGAAGAAAGTGGCACGGATTACGAGCCAGCATTAGAGGAAGCTTCGAAGTCGTTGAGGGAAACAAAGTGGCACGGATTCGGGGAGGGGAATGGAAGCTTCAAACTTAAATGTTCGGAGGCTTCGAAACCGTCGAGGGGAAAGATAGTGGCACGGATTCGAGGACGCGAATGGATTCGGAAGGCGGTACTAGGATGGATGACCTCCTCGAAATCCTAGTGTTGCACCCGTCTTCTTTGATGGGCACCCGAAGAACGTGATGCTTCTTTTCACACTATGGTCGTTGCACGATTGTGCTACACAAGCAAGACATGTCATCTCCCGGTGCACTCCACGCCTCCTTCGGCCCTTACGTGTTTCTAGATAACCCGTCGACAAAGCCATGCCGTCGAGAGGTGGCTAGGTGGTTGCAAGAAAACGAAAAAAGTGGCACGGATCACGAGCCCGTCTTCGGGGTAGTTTCGATTTACATTGTTCGGAGGCTTCGAAACTGTGGAGAGAAGAAAGTGGCACGGATTACGAGCCAGCATTAGAGGAAGCTTCGAAGTCGTTGAGGGAAACAAAGTGGCACGGATTCGGGGAGAGGAATGGAAGCTTCAAACTTAAATGTTCGGAGGCTTCGAAACCGTCGAGGGGAAAGATAGTGGCACGGATTCGAGGACGCGAATGGATTCGGAAGGCGGTACTAGGATGGATGACCTCCTCGAAATCCTAGTGTTGCACCCGTCTTCTTTGATGGGCACCCGAAGAACGTGATGCTTCTTTTCACACTATGATTGATGCACGATTGTGCTACACAAGCAAGACATTCATCTCCCGGTGCACTCCACGCCTCCTTCGGCCCTTACGTGTTTCTAGATACCCCGTCGACAAAGCCATGCCGTCGAGAGGTGGCTAGGTGGTTGCAAGAAAACGAAAAAAGTGGCACGGATCACGAGCCCGTCTTCGGGGTAGTTTCGATTTACATTGTTCGGAGGCTTCGAAACTGTGGAGAGAAGAAAGTGGCACGGATTACGAGCCAGCATTAGAGGAAGCTTCGAAGTCGTTGAGGGAAACAAAGTGGCACGGATTCGGGGAGAGGAATGGAAGCTTCAAACTTAAATGTTCGGAGGCTTCGAAACCGTCGAGGGGAAAGATAGTGGCACGGATTCGAGGACGCGAATGGATTCGGAAGGCGGTACTAGGATGGATGACCTCCTCGAAATCCTAGTGTTGCACCCGTCTTCTTTGATGGGCACCCGAAGAACGTGATGCTTCTTTTCACACTATGATTGATGCACGATTGTGCTACACAAGCAAGACATGCATCTCCCGGTGCACTCCACGCCTCCTTCGGCCCTTACGTGTTTCTAGATAACCCGTCGACAAAGCCATGCCGTCGAGAGGTGGCTAGGTGGTTGCAAGAAAACGAAAAAAGTGGCACGGATCACGAGCCCGTCGTCGGGGTAGTTTCGATTTACATTGTTCGGAGGCTTCGAAACTGTGGAGAGAAGAAAGTGGCACGGATTACGAGCCAGCATTAGAGGAAGCTTCGAAGTCGTTGAGGGAAACAAAGTGGCACGGATTCGGGGAGGGGAATGGAAGCTTCAAACTTAAATGTTCGGAGGCTTCGAAACCGTCGAGGGGAAAGATAGTGGCACGGATTCGAGGACGCGAATGGATTCGGAAGGCGGTACTAGGATGGATGACCTCCTCGAAATCCTAGTGTTGCACCCGTCTTCTTTGATGGGCACCCGAAGAACGTGATGCTTCTTTTCACACTATGGTCGTTGCACGATTGTGCTACACAAGCAAGACATGCCTCTCCCGGTGCACTCCACGCCTCCTTCGGCCCTTACGTGTTTCTAGATAACCCGTCGACAAAGCCATGCCGTCGAGAGGTGGCTAGGTGGGTGCAATAAAACGAAAAAAGTGGCACGGAATACGAGCCCGTCGTCGAGGTAGTTTCGAACTACATTGTTATGAGGCTTCGAAACCGTGGAGCGAAGAAAGTGGCGACGAGTGTGCAAGAAAACGGAGAAAGATAGTGGCACGGATTCGAAACCGTCGAGGGGAAAGATAGTGGCACGGATTCGAGGACGCGAATGGATTCGGAAGGCGGTACTAGGATGGATGACCTCCTCGAAATCCTAGTGTTGCACCCGTCTTCTTTGATGGGCACCCGAAGAACGTGATGCTTCTTTTCACACTATGATTGATGCACGATTGTGCTACACAAGCAAGACATGCATCTCCCGGTGCACTCCACGCCTCCTTCGGCCCTTACGTGTTTCTAGATAACCCGTCGACAAAGCCATGCCGTCGAGAGGTGGCTAGGTGGTTGCAAGAAAACGAAAAAAGTGGCACGGATCACGAGCCCGTCGTCGGGGTAGTTTCGATTTACATTGTTCGGAGGCTTCGAAACTGTGGAGAGAAGAAAGTGGCACGGATTACGAGCCAGCATTAGAGGAAGCTTCGAAGTCGTTGAGGGAAACAAAGTGGCACGGATTCGGGGAGAGGGAATGGAAGCTTCAAACTTAAATGTTCAGAGGCTTCGAAACCGTCGAGGGGAAAGATAGTGGCACGGATTCGAGGAGGCGAATGGATTCGGAAGGCGGTACTAGGATGGATGACCTCCTCGAAATCCTAGTGTTGCACCCGTCTTCTTTGATGGGCACCCGAAGAACGTGATGCTTCTTTTCACACTATGATTGTTGCACGATTGTGCTACACAAGCAAGACATGCATCTCCCGGTGCACTCCACGCCTCCTTCGGCCCTTACGTGTTTCTAGATAACCCGTCGACAAAGCCATGCCGTCGAGAGGTGGCTAGGTGGTTGCAAGAAAACGAAAAAAGTGGCACGGATCACGAGCCCGTCGTCGGGGTAGTTTCGATTTACATTGTTCGGAGGCTTCGAAACTGTGGAGAGAAGAAAGTGGCACGGATTACGAGCCAGCATTAGAGGAAGCTTCGAAGTCGTTGAGGGAAAGAAAGTGGCACGGATTCGGGGAGGGGAATGGAAGCTTCAAACTTAAATGTTCGGAGGCTTCGAAACCGTCGAGGGGAAAGATAGTGGCACGGATTCGAGGACGCGAATGGATTCGGAAGGCGGTACTAGGATGGATGACCTCCTCGAAATCCTAGTGTTGCACCCGTCTTCTTTGATGGGCACCCGAAGAACGTGATGCTTCTTTTCACACTATGGTCGTTGCACGATTGTGCTACACAAGCAAGACATGCCTCTCCCGGTGCACTCCACGCCCCCTTCGGCCCTTACGTGTTTCTAGATAACCCGTCGACAAAGCCATGCCGTCGAGAGGTGGCTAGGTGGGTGCAATAAAACGAAAAAAGTGGCACGGAATACGAGCCCGTCGTCGAGGTAGTTTCGAACTACATTGTTATGAGGCTTCGAAACCGTGGAGCGAAGAAAGTGGCGACGAGAGTGTGCAGAAACGGAGAAAGATAAGTGCACGAGATTCGAAACCGTCGAGGGGAAAGATAGTGGCACGGATTCGAGGACGCGAATGGATTCGGAAGGCGGTACTAGGATGGATGACCTCCTCGAAAGTCCTAGTGTTGCACCCGTCTTCTTTGATGGGCACCCGAAGAACGTGATGCTTCTTTTCACACTATGATTGATGCACGATTGTGCTACACAAGCAAGACATGCATCTCCCGGTGCACTCCACGCCTCCTTCGGCCCTTACGTGTTTCTAGATAACCCGTCGACAAAGCCATGCCGTCGAGAGGTGGCTAGGTGGGTGCAAGAAAACGAAAAAAGTGGCACGGAACACGAGCCCGTCGTCGGGGTAGTTTCGATTTACATTGTTCGGAGGCTTCGAAACTGTGGAGAGAAGAAAGTGGCACGGATTCGAGCCAGCATTAGAGGAAGCTTCGAAGTCGTTGAGGGAAAGAAAGTGGCACGGATTCGGGGAGGGGAATGGAAGCTTCAAACTTAAATGTTCGGAGGGCTTCGAAACCGTCGAGGGGAAAGATAGTGGCACGGATTCGAGGAGGCGAATGGATTCGGAAGGCGGTACTAGGATGGATGACCTCCTCGAAATCCTAGTGTTGCACCCGTCTTCTTTGATGGGCACCCGAAGAACGTGATGCTTCTTTTCACACTATGATCGTTGCACGATTGTGCTACACAAGCAAGACATGCATCTCCCGGTGCACTCCACGCCTCCTTCGGCCCTTACGTGTTTCTAGATAACCCGTCGACAAAGCCATGCCGTCGAGAGGTGGCTAGGTGGTTGCAAGAAAACGAAAAAAGTGGCACGGATCACGAGCCCGTCGTCGGGGTAGTTTCGATTTACATTGTTCGGAGGCTTCGAAACTGTGGAGAGAAGAAAGTGGCACGGATTACGAGCCAGCATTAGAGGAAGCTTCGAAGTCGTTGAGGGAAAGAAAGTGGCACGGATTCGGGGAGGGAATGGAAGCTTCAAACTTAAATGTTCGGAGGCTTCGAAACCGTCGAGGGGAAAGATAGTGGCACGGATTCGAGGACGCGAATGGATTCGGAAGGCGGTACTAGGATGGATGACCTCCTCGAAATCCTAGTGTTGCACCCGTCTTCTTTGATGGGCACCCGAAGAACGTGATGCTTCTTTTCACACTATGGTCGTTGCACGATTGTGCTACACAAGCAAGACATGTCATCTCCCGGTGCACTCCACGCCCCCTTCGGCCCTTACGTGTTTCTAGATAACCCGTCGACAAAGCCATGCCGTCGAGAGGTGGCTAGGTGGTTGCAAGAAAACGAAAAAAGTGGCACGGATCACGAGCCCGTCGTCGGGGTAGTTTCGATTTACATTGTTCGGAGGCTTCGAAACTGTGGAGAGAAGAAAGTGGCACGGATTACGAGCCAGCATTAGAGGAAGCTTCGAAGTCGTTGAGGGAAAGAAAGTGGCACGGATTCGGGGAGGGGAATGGAAGCTTCAAACTTAAATGTGCGGAGGCTTCGAAACCGTCGAGGGAAAGATAGTGGCACGGATTCGAGGAGGCGAATGGATTCGGAAGGCGGTACTAGGATGGATGACCTCCTCGAAATCCTAGTGTTGCACCCGTCTTCTTTGATGGGCACCCGAAGAACGTGATGCTTCTTTTCACACTATGATTGATGCACGATTGTGCTACACAAGCAAGACATGCCTCTCCCGGTGCACTCCACGCCTCCTTCGGCCCTTACGTGTTTCTAGATAACCCGTCGACAAAGCCATGCCGTCGAGAGGTGGCTAGGTGGGTGCAATAAAACGAAAAAAGTGGCACGGAATACGAGCCCGTCGTCGAGGTAGTTTCGAACTACATTGTTAGAGGCTTCGAAACCGTGGAGAGAAGAAAGTGGATACGACATAAGTGTGAAGGAAAAATGAGATGAAGGAATGAGCTAAACGGATTCGAAACCGTCGAGGGGAAAGATAGTGGCACGGATTCGAGGAGGCGAATGGATTCGGAAGGCGGTACTAGGATGGATGACCTCCTCGAAATCCTAGTGTTGCACCCGTCTTCTTTGATGGGCACCCGAAGAACGTGATGCTTCTTTTCACACTATGATTGTTGCACGATTGTGCTACACAAGCAAGACATGCATCTCCCGGTGCACTCCACGCCTCCTTCGGCCCTTACGTGTTTCTAGATAACCCGTCGACAAAGCCATGCCGTCGAGAGGTGGCTAGGTGGTTGCAAGAAAACGAAAAAAGTGGCACGGATCACGAGCCCGTCGTCGGGGTAGTTTCGATTTACATTGTTCGGAGGCTTCGAAACTGTGGAGAGAAGAAAGTGGCACGGATTACGAGCCAGCATTAGAGGAAGCTTCGAAGTCGTTGAGGGAAAGAAAGTGGCACGGATTCGGGGAGGGGAATGGAAGCTTCAAACTTAAATGTTCGGAGGCTTCGAAACCGTCGAGGGGAAAGATAGTGGCACGGATTCGAGGACGCGAATGGATTCGGAAGGCGGTACTAGGATGGATGACCTCCTCGAAATCCTAGTGTTGCACCCGTCTTCTTTGATGGGCACCCCGAAGAACGTGATGCTTCTTTTCACACTATGGTCGTTGCACGATTGTGCTACACAAGCAAGACATGCATCTCCCGGTGCACTCCACGCCTCCTTCGGCCCTTACGTGTTTCTAGATAACCCGTCGACAAAGCCATGCCGTCGAGAGGTGGCTAGGTGGGTGCAAGAAAACGAAAAAAGTGGCACGGATCACGAGCCCGTCGTCGAGGTAGTTTCGATTTACATTGTTCGGAGGCTTCGAAACCGTGGAGAGAAGAAAGTGGCCGATTACGAGTTGCAGAGGAGGAAACTGGAAAGAAATGGCACGGATTGGGGAGAATGGATTCAACTGAGACTTCGAAACCGTCGAGGGAAAGATAGTGGCACGGATTCGAGGACGCGAATGGATTCGGAAGGCGGTACTAGGATGGATGACCTCCTCGAAATCCTAGTGTTGCACCCGTCTTCTTTGATGGGCACCCGAAGAACGTGATGCTTCTTTTCACACTATGATTGATGCACGATTGTGCTACACAAGCAAGACATGCATCTCCCGGTGCACTCCACGCCTCCTTCGGCCCTTACGTGTTTCTAGATACCCCGTCGACAAAGCCATGCCGTCGAGAGGTGGCTAGGTGGTTGCAAGAAAACGAAAAAAGTGGCACGGATCACGAGCCCGTCGTCGGGGTAGTTTCGATTTACATTGTTCGGAGGCTTCGAAACTGTGGAGAGAAGAAAGTGGCACGGATTACGAGCCAGCATTAGAGGAAGCTTCGAAGTCGTTGAGGGAAACAAAGTGGCACGGATTCGGGGAGAGGAATGGAAGCTTCAAACTTAAATGTTCGGAGGCTTCGAAACCGTCGAGGGGAAAGATAGTGGCACGGATTCGAGGACGCGAATGGATTCGGAAGGCGGTACTAGGATGGATGACCTCCTCGAAATCCTAGTGTTGCACCCGTCTTCTTTGATGGGCACCCGAAGAACGTGATGCTTCTTTTCACACTATGATTGATGCACGATTGTGCTACACAAGCAAGACATGCATCTCCCGGTGCACTCCACGCCTCCTTCGGCCCTTACGTGTTTCTAGATACCCCGTCGACAAAGCCATGCCGTCGAGAGGTGGCTAGGTGGTTGCAAGAAAACGAAAAAAGTGGCACGGATCACGAGCCCGTCTTCGGGGTAGTTTCGATTTACATTGTTCGGAGGCTTCGAAACTGTGGAGAGAAGAAAGTGGCACGGATTACGAGCCAGCATTAGAGGAAGCTTCGAAGTCGTTGAGGGAAACAAAGTGGCACGGATTCGGGGAGGGGAATGGAAGCTTCAAACTTAAATGTTCGGAGGCTTCGAAACCGTCGAGGGGAAAGATAGTGGCACGGATTCGAGGACGCGAATGGATTCGGAAGGCGGTACTAGGATGGATGACCTCCTCGAAATCCTAGTGTTGCACCCGTCTTCTTTGATGGGCACCCCGAAGAACGTGATGCTTCTTTTCACACTATGGTCGTTGCACGATTGTGCTACACAAGCAAGACATGCCTCTCCCGGTGCACTCCACGCCTCCTTCGGCCCTTACGTGTTTCTAGATAACCCGTCGACAAAGCCATGCCGTCGAGAGGTGGCTAGGTGGGTGCAAGAAAACGAAAAAAGTGGCACGGAATCACGAGCCCGTCGTCGGGGTAGTTTCGATTTACATTGTTCGGAGGCTTCGAAACTGTGGAGAGAAGAAAGTGGCACGGATTACGAGCTAGCATTAGAGGAAGCTTCGAAGTCGTTGAGGGAAACAAAGTTGAGAGGAATGGAAGCTTCAAACTTAAATGTTCGGAGGCTTCGAAACCGTCGAGGGGAAAGATAGTGGCACGGATTCGAGGACGCGAATGGATTCGGAAGGCGGTACTAGGATGGATGACCTCCTCGAAATCCTAGTGTTGCACCCGTCTTCTTTGATGGGCACCCGAAGAACGTGATGCTTCTTTTCACACTATGGTTGATGCACGATTGTGCTACACAAGCAAGACATGCATCTCCCGGTGCACTCCACGCCTCCTTCGGCCCTTACGTGTTTCTAGATACCCTGTCGACAAAGCCATGCCGTCGAGAGGTGGCTAGGTGGTTGCAAGAAAACGAAAAAAGTGGCACGGATCACGAGCCCGTCGTCGGGGTAGTTTCGATTTACATTGTTCGGAGGCTTCGAAACTGTGGAGAGAAGAAAGTGGCACGGATTACGAGCCAGCATAGAGGAGCGAAGTCAAGTTGAGGGAAACAAAGTGGCACGGATTCGGGGAGAGGAATGGAAGCTTCAAACTTAAATGTTCGGAGGCTTCGAAACCGTCGAGGGGAAAGATAGTGGCACGGATTCGAGGAGCGCGAATGGATTCGGAAGGCGGTACTAGGATGGATGACCTCCTCGAAATCCTAGTGTTGCACCCGTCTTCTTTGATGGGCACCCGAAGAACGTGATGCTTCTTTTCACACTATGATTGATGCACGATTGTGCTACACAAGCAAGACATGCATCTCCCGGTGCACTCCACGCCTCCTTCGGCCCTTACGTGTTTCTAGATACCCCGTCGACAAAGCCATGCCGTCGAGAGGTGGCTAGGTGGTTGCAAGAAAACGAAAAAAGTGGCACGGATCACGAGCCCGTCGTCGGGGTAGTTTCGATTTACATTGTTCGGAGGCTTCGAAACTGTGGAGAGAAGAAAGTGGCACGGATTACGAGCCAGCATTAGAGGAAGCTTCGAAGTCGTTGAGGGAAAGAAAGTGGCACGGATTCGGGGAGGGGAATGGAAGCTTCAAACTTAAATGTTCGGAGGCTTCGAAACCGTCGAGGGGAAAGATAGTGGCACGGATTCGAGGACGCGAATGGATTCGGAAGGCGGTACTAGGATGGATGACCTCCTCGAAATCCTAGTGTTGCACCCGTCTTCTTTGATGGGCACCCCGAAGAACGTGATGCTTCTTTTCACACTATGGTCGTTGCACGATTGTGCTACACAAGCAAGACATGTCATCTCCCGGTGCACTCCACGCCCCCTTCGGCCCTTACGTGTTTCTAGATAACCCGTCGACAAAGCCATGCCGTCGAGAGGTGGCTAGGTGGTTGCAAGAAAACGAAAAAAGTGGCACGGATCACGAGCCCGTCGTCGGGGTAGTTTCGATCTACATTGTTCTGAGGCTTCGAAACCGTGGAGAGAAGAAAGTGGCACGGATTACGAGCCAGCATTAGAGGAAGCTTCGAAGTCGTTGAGGGAAAGAAAGTGGCACGGATTCGGGGAGGGGAATGGAAGCTTCAAACTTAAATGTTCGGAGGCTTCGAAACCGTCGAGGGGAAAGATAGTGGCACGGATTCGAGGACGCGAATGGATTCGGAAGGCGGTACTAGGATGGATGACCTCCTCGAAATCCTAGTGTTGCACCCGTCTTCTTTGATGGGCACCCGAAGAACGTGATGCTTCTTTTCACACTATGGTCGATGCACGATTGTGCTACACAAGCAAGAACATGCATCTCCCGGGTGCACTCCACGCCTCCTTCGGCCCTTACGTGTTTCTAGATAACCCGTCGACAAAGCCATGCCGTCGAGAGGTGGCTAGGTGGTGTGCAAGAAAACGAAAAAAGTGGCACGGAATCACGAGCCCGTCGTCGGGGTAGTTTCGATTTACATTGTTCTGAGGTCTTCGAAACCGTGGAGAGAAGAAAGTGGCGACGAGTGTGCAAGAAAATGAATAAAAAGATAGTGGCACCGATTC
>JANIEQ010000146.1:0-13225 GCA_024708375.1 Oxalis stricta | reverse complement strand
TAGTTAGTTTAATACCACAAACTTTGAATTTTGATTTTTTAATCATATATTTCAAATTTTTATTATTTTTTTAGATCAACAAATATATCATTTTTTTAGATCAACAAATATATTCTCTCCATTTAAGGAAAAGGTAAATCATTTTTTTTTTTTTTTTTTTATGACTATATCTTTATTTTTCAGATATGTAAAAGTAAGTTTTTAGACTACTTTAATTTTTTTGTATTTGATATTTTAGACTACTACTACAAGATAAGATAGCGGAATGTTGATCTTCCATTTAGTACTGCTGGTAAGAGGAAAAAAATTGCATTAGTTAGCAATATTATGGAAAGAAGAAAAAGATTGCTTTATGAATGACCACAACGCTTAAAATAACCATAAAGAAAACAATTGATAACTAACAGGCCATACCATGTCCAGAATGCAATCAATCAATTTGCTAGGGAGGCAGAGGCTCTACTACATACATGACCAGAATTATTAATTTTGCTACCAAATAAAATCAGCTACTCATCTTCCATCGGAGAAAATTTCCCAGTTTCATAAACATGGTACAACCACACAGGCTCAAGCAAAGCCCTGGCTTTATCGAACTTTTGTTTTTCGTCTTCACAACTTTGTTCTTCGACCTCTCTCTCTAGCTGAAGGTAGAATTCTGGAAGCAAAGCTAACATCATTTCCAAACCCGTCCACTCTCTGTCATCGTCTTTGATCAACTTCTACAGACAAAGCGTACAAGCCCTAGTACCAAGTCGGAGTTCTTTTTCTCCAGTCCGACAATTGAACCAACTAAGAAATTGATTCCAACTCCACCCATTATCTTATTGTTTCTTTTCATCAGTGACACTATCATTTACTGAATAAGGAAATCAATTTTTATTAAAAAGGATATTTATATATCAATCAATTTATTATTTTTTTTATTTTTATTGATAATTATCCAATTAGAATTAGATTTATATTATTATATATTGTATTTTTATGAAAAATTATTATTTATTTAATTTAAATTAATCCCCACCTTTTATTCAACATCTTCCGTAAGCTTTTTAAAAGCAAAACTCCATCTCTTCAGAAACTCTGTCGTCGCCTTCTTCAGGGCTTGCTTCACTAACTTCAATCTTTGCTAAAATTGAGAGCCATGAAGGAAGATGTGATTTCATGTAATCAAATGCATACTTATAGATTCCTTCTCCATCCATTTGCTGGAGCATACATCCCGATCCTAATGCCAGAATCAAATCAGGCAGCCAAGGTTTCGGGAACCCCACAAGCTTCGTTGCATAATTAGAGCCCAAGAACACTTCACATGAAGCTATTAAATCAAGTAGACCATTTGCCAGGTGGAATAAATCTACAGGGGTTCTGAAGTTTCACTAGTCATGTCCCTGAATGTTAAACTGATTAATTTGGCAGCATAAGTAAAGGAGCTCTTCAGACAAGCAATCAGTTCATGTCCTTGAGTCTGAAGCTGCTCATTGGAAATGTTGACCAAGCATAGAAACTATATCCTGTATAAATGATGTTGTGAACTTCAAACACCTAATAGAATCGAGGGAAGTAAGATCCATGCTTCTCGAATCAACAATGAATTGCAGAACAGCAGTAAACAGCTTGACCTTCTTCGTTAGCTTCCTTTCCCTTGGCATAGCCAGATCCTGCATAAAGTCGAATTGGAAAAAAAACTAAGTTTCATGTGAAGTAAACCACAATAGCCCATCTAAAGGTATTCCAAAGTTAAGTCAATATAGTGGTAAAACTGTACTAGTGCTTTGTTGTACTTGTGCATTTACCCTAAACTGGACAATAATCACTCACCATCATCACAAGGGTGAGAGCCATCATTCCGAGGTTCTCTTTGTGTTTCTGCAGAGGAATTCTCCTTTGGTTCTGAAGAAGACTGTCCAGGGCAATCTACTACTAACAGCTTCTCTGTGCAGTTAAGCAAAAGTTCCAAAACTTGATCCAGCAGTGAGCCTTGGACAGCCCCACTTCCATCTGAGACTGATCCCAAAGTGTCCAACTTCTTCCTTGAAGCACAAACATTATGAACACTTGCACACACATTTTCGAGAGTCATATGCAAAGCAAGAGTTAGTATAAGCTAAGACAGGAAGTGGGTCAACGAATTCGCTCTGCATACATTGCTCTATACTGACCTCGGAAATGACCTTTAAAGCAAGGAACAATGATTCAAGAGATTCAGACTCCAAGATAGGCTTACGCATTTTCTTTGATGTTAGCAAATATTTTATTTGCCACGCTAATCCTACCGCAACTGAATAATCCTCCTCAAAACTAGATGATTTTATTCCACTAACATGCTTCCATTTTGCAGTATTTTTGCTACTTTTCTTTCCTTTTGCAGAGGCAATATTCTGCTGCGTTAGTTCAGTGCCAAATTTTATATGGCAACGATAGGCAGTTTTCTGCAAAAAACTCGTCACATGTTCAAACACATCACCAATACTTTCACAGTGCAGGAACAACTCATAAGCCGACCTCACCTCAGCTTGCATTTCCAAGTTGTCAGACAAACCGCTGCAATTAGTGATGATCCTCTTACATTCCTTACGAAGCCCGGTTCCATCTTGAGGGAGAGACAAATGCAACAATTTTAAGCACAGAGGACCGTGCTCGTCCAGCAGATGCATTTGCAAACAAAGATTTCAATGTTTCAATACTGAACATCTCTTTCAGAGCATCCTTGTAAGTTTTCTCACCGACCAGGTTCTCACAAGAAGGTGTGATGCAGCAACAAACACATTCTCCAGCTGAGTTTCTTTCAGCTTGTGATTTGACGAGACCAAATTGATAAGTTCCCTCACAAGTTCTATAAGGGATCTTACGGGGATGCCCCTTCTGATACAGCAAATTCACAGAACCTTGCACCAGCTTCTGGGGATCTTTTAAAAGAGAGACACATCGGTTGCATGCTTCATCAACTGCTACTGTCGCTGGGAAGTATGATGGAATGAGAAGTCGGGTAAGTCTTTTGCAACGAGAGGCTGATCATTTGCAAGCTGCAGACAATAACAGATCTACAGCTACAACCTGCAGAATGATGCAAAAAGTGATATCAACCAAATGGCACATGTGTAACAATAATTCAATAAACAATGGATTGCATTTGTGCAGGGAAACTTCTGAGAAACCTCGTACCTTATTAAACTGAAATGTTCCCAAATCCCTGATGAGGAGAAGAAGATCAGCAATGGTAACTCGCACGGAAAGGACATTATCCTTCATTAGACGTCCAAATCTTGGTAAAAGCACTTTGAGGATCTCGTGAGACAGCGGATTCCCAAGAAAATAAATAATGCCTTTCACCGTAGAGATCCTAACCTCACTGCACACATCCCATGCCATGTCATCAAAAAGTTTTGTAAGTATCTTTGTAATGGTTGATGAAGGAAGGGTTTCCCAAAATAGATGGAGAACACGAAAACATCCTTCTACCGCAACAACTCGACATCTTAGACACTCATCCATCGAGCAATCTCTCCATTAAAAAGAACCGCCTGTCGAGCAATACATCTTTCTCCTCTTTTGTGGAATCAGGATCCTCAACAGGGAACATGTCCAATAGTAAATTCAAAGCATTTTGACGAACATTTGAGCTGGCAACCTGTCGCAAATGTGAATTCGTGATTGAGAATAAGCAGACATTCAGTACAAACATTTAAATAACAATCCAACTACTCGTCTAGTTTCATGTAGCTGAACCATAGCATAATCACAACTCGCTTACTTATACACTGTACTTGATAGCACCAAGCCATAAACAATTAAAACCCATACCTTCATATATTAGCTCGTAGTCTTCACTAATAATAAAACTTAATTCACAACCTAATACAAAATCTAATCTCGTAATATATTTACAAACCAATTGTTGAGGTTGTTAGGCACAATGAGGGTGATTTAAACAAAACAATGATACCAACCTGTAATGACCGGAAAATGACAGGCTGCGCCAGGCGAAACAACATCTTATCCACTCCGGAAATGTCCTCCGACTAAGGAACCCTCCCATAACCCTCCCGATGGAAGAAGCAAATGCACCAGAATTAGCATGTACATCACCCTCAACCAACATCTGCAAAAACCCGCCTTCATAATTTGCGTCTTGAAATCTCCATCTACACCTTCCAAGCCCCGTAATAATATATCCCCGAACAGTTCAAGAGTTGATTTTCTCCCAAAGGAAATCTGTGTTTTGATCATCGCCAATACCTCCTTCAAAAGTTGCATATTTAATCCACACAAATAAGCCACAAACTTCCTCCCTTCTTCTGTTTTGAGATACAATGGCTCAACCACAAAGAATTAGTAACATCTTCAAGTCAACTATGCTTTCATCTTCAAAATCTAGCAAATTGAATGCCTCCTCAGAGCATACACTCTGTGTACATCAACCTTCTTCTTCAAAGTCAGGGACCGAGAAAGAACGAAAGGCAGCATTTGGGATATGAGCATCTGCGACCAGGGAACTCCCTTTCCACCATTCCTCACACAGGGCTGGAGACTCAGAAGAGAGAACCGCATCCGGACTCAAAGCGGATCAAATTATCGTGCAACAATTGCATAGTCGGCAACAAATCCACAGCCGAAAACGCACCCTTTGGATGAGTGGAGCAGAGCAGAGAAACGTGCGCGAGAACTTGGAGGATCCGGAATTGAATTTTGCTGAGGCTCGGTGGATTTAGGCTCGGGAGCTCGGGTTCGGATTCAGGTTCGAAAACCGAGAGAGGTTCGGTGGAGGTCCGAGCAGAGCGGCGGACGCGTTTGGAGGGTGGGGACTTGGTGCTCGGAGACTTTTGAGGTTTGTCGATAGCTTGAGAGATGGCATGGTGAAGGGAGGTAGGGATAGAAGTGGAGAGTGGTGAGGTAGGCGAGATGGAGAAAATTAGGGATTCGAGTGTAGCTCTCAAC
Organism: Oxalis stricta; assembly: GCA_024708375.1. Lineage (NCBI taxonomy): Eukaryota > Viridiplantae > Streptophyta > Magnoliopsida > Oxalidales > Oxalidaceae > Oxalis > Oxalis stricta. The sequence continues at coordinate 8,287 of JANIEQ010000146.1, read as the reverse complement.
GATTTCTTGGTTCAGATCCAGTTTGACGACGTCATAGAGATGAACGATTCCGACGAGGTTTGGAGAGAGGAACGGAGGGTCTTTTCCATTTTCTTATTCTTTCCTCTGCAATTTTGTGTTCAGGCGGGAATTTTAGTGAGTGAAGAACGAGATAATCGTAGTTTTGCTTCTTCGAATTTCAAAAACTTTTTTAGAATCGTGGGGCTGGCGCCAATCCGAGTCAACGCCTAGTCCTAATCCTATTGTGGGGCCTTCATGTGGGCTGATATTTCACTACTCGCAAAGTTACATCTAAATTGTAGTAAATACACTTAAGTCCTCAAATATTTTTCAAATTCTCTAATTTGTACCCTGAATTTAATATCTGGATTCTGGACCGATTTGCTTAAAAAGGAAATGCTTCAATCAAAAAGGGAAGCCAAGCTATCAACTGTCATATGAAATGGTAAAGGCCATAGCATCTGCTGCAAAGCAGTAGTAAAAAAGTCAACAAAGAAAATGAAAACTTGAAATTAATTACTTTGCAGGAAAGTGACTCACGTAACATGGTAATTACAGTACTTATAACTTTGCGATAGATAATGTCGAATACTTTCTTTGGTTAATTTCAAACCTTGATTATCAGTTCCAAATGATACCATAAAACATGGCAAGATCACACTCGTAGGTGATCCAATCTAATAGTACAATAAATCGAAGAAACAAAAAGAATTGAGCTCCTAAATACAATTACTAATTAACAGTATTGATTTCTCTCATTTCCTATTGAGGTGAAGGAATTTTCTTTACTACACAATCCTGACTAGAATCATTGAATGCAAGTTTTCTCTTAGTGCCAGTTTCAAAGATTAAATAAGAATTCTCAAGAAGGGCATCTTCTGTTGAGCTGCTGTGTATCAGTAATCTGTTTGAGGATATTACTGACTTTGGTGTCGTTAAATTTTCCCATCTCTATTTCCTGCATTAATTTGTAACAGGAAAACACATGCTCCTGTGAACCAAAAAAATAAAATTATTGCACGAGTATTATTCCCAGTGCCAACACAGAATTAGACACTTGCTCACTCATTGAATTGATCAGAAGAAGATGATTGACTCACATTTTCAAAAGACCCCCATAATGAAATCACATTCAACTTCATCTCCATCGACTTCCGTGTTAGATGGATATCCGGATGCAGCCAATACCGATGCAGCAGCAATCATGGGATGGTCGATGATCCATGAAATTAATTTCTGGATCATATAAATTCAACAGAACCAATCATTATCAAGTTAACTGAGAAAGGAAGGAAGGAAAAAAAACAATCTTTACACTTTTACCTTTTATAGTAGCCATAATGAACTCAATAGCATTGGAGATTAATAAGTCTTTGTGTGTAGATTCACCGGATAACTTCTTAGTGAAGTAATGCATGATAAGCAAATGGAGTGATTGAACCCATTTGCCAGTCCAATGTGCTCAATATTACTAATTCCATTTTCAGAATTACTTTACTCTGGAAATTATAATCTGGAACCACAAATTCCGACAAGGCCGGTACATCAGTCTCCTCCATTTTCGCAGCTAATGATAAGCACGCCAATGATAACAATCGAATAGCCCACAATTGCCCATCCTACACCAGAATTAAACAAAAATTTAATAAACAAAAATTAAATATTTAAACCCCCATTACACAATTGATTACTTACTTCAACTGAAAGTTTTGAAAGGAACCGATCGAAGTAAGTGACAGAGAGATAAGCTGTTTGTGATTGAAACCCAAAATCTTGTCTTGTCTAAATCAAAGAAAAGAACAGACTTCTATTTAGACTTTTAGTCCCTCGACCAATAAATTGGGATAAATGAATTGATTAGTATAAGATGCAAGAAAGAAACGAAACAAACGTTAAGAATCCATTGGATGGCATCCAGATCGAGCATGATCGAACCAGCTTTGACTAATTGTAGTTTTGGATCCACCATAACTACTACAACTGGTTTCTCTCTGAATTAAGTTCCCGATATATATTTCGATTTCATCCTCATTTTCTTCTAGAAGTAAAATTGGGTTACTTTCCTTTCCATCTTCTTCGTCTTGGTCGAAACACGGGTAAGTTTCTTCCAGGCAGAGGAGACTAGAGACAGACAAAGGGTCAGTCTCAAAAGTCTCCCATTTTCTTTCTCTCTCTAGAAGGAATCTGCCTAAAACCGAAATTTGGGCATGATGGATATTTGAAGGATTGAAAACACAAGCAAGAGAGAAAGAGAGAGGAATCAAAATGTGAGTGTGTTGAGGGAGAGTAATAACGACTGTTGTGCCGCCAAAATAGGGCGTTATTTTTTCGCGGTTACTTGCTCGTAGTACTGTGTACCTACTTTTGCATTTTAGCTTAGCAAAAAAACTGTTTAAAATAAAAATACTTCCTCCATCTCAAATTCTAATATTAATTTAGAAAATTTCACATAAATTAATAAAATATAATTTTTAAATTTATTTTTTAATATAATTATAATTGTATAAATTAAAAAATTTCATGAAAAATATATAAGTGAAGATGGTGAAATTATAAAGAAAAATACATGAGAGATATGAGGATGAAAATAGTAAAAGTGATGAGAGTATAATGAAAAAATATAATTAATATTCTTTAAATTTATTAAAATTTATATCTAATTTATAAAAAAATTATATTTATATTAACATATAATTTAAGACGGTAAATATAAAAAACAAAATTAATATCGTGTTAAAAGGACATTCTAGTTAAGAACTTTGGATAATGATGGAGTATTATATAATACGTACTTGAACTTTAGTTAAAATTTTAATTCTTCCGCTTAAACTTTCAAAGTTTATAAATTACTACCTGCACTTTAAAATCGGTAGCCATATGGTCATGGATATTGTAAAAATTTAACGGGCCATTTCAGTTTGTATCATTTAAGTTATAAAGAAGCTCTTAGGGCAAATCACAAAGCTCACCAAAATTAAGGTGTATATGATGTCATTATTCCAAAATGTTTTGCTCTTTGATTGAAAATAAAATAAAATTCTTTAACGTTTATATTTTCGTCGTTTGAGAATGTATCTCATCTCTTATATTTCTATTTTATTTCAACATTTTGTCTTGTTGACCATCAATATATATTATCTCCGTTCAAAATAGATGTAAATTTTTCAATATAATTTATAAATAAAAATTTATATTTATTTTGAGACGTTAATATTATACTGTATATAGATAATTCAAAGTTATTTATAAGTGGCACCATAAAATTAAAAGAAATCTCCATAATTCACATAGCAGCACACTGAGTTGGGTTTGAATAGGATAAACACAGTTGGGTTTGAATAGGATACACTGGTGGGAGCGAGGTTGATGGCGCACTGGGGGTGGCCATGGCCGGAGTTTAACCGGAAAGACGAAGCAACCCGAGTTTGTTGGAGATCCATGTAGAAAACAGCTGCGAACTGTGGGATTTTTGTATTTTTAATGGCTACGAATTTGATGATGGTGTAGAAGGATAAAATGGACTCCTATGAGTTTACTCTAAGGGAAAAATAATAATAAAATAGTGGGAGGAAGAATTGAATGAGAACTGAAACAAAACAGAAACTGTGTAAGTTAGGGTTTCCTAGCGGGCAGTGTGGGGAAAACGGATTTCTGGGTTTTCTATGAACGAAATGAGTTGAAGTGTTTGATATGGTTGGGAAGAAGGCAGAAAAGGGGAGATATGAGAGGTGAAATGGTCGGATTTGAGTGAGTGGTTGAGGAGATACACACAAAACAAGTTACAGATAGCACACAACTCATGTTACACGGAAATAGCTCTAACACTAGAGTCCTTCTTCATTTTCTCAATTCATTGACTGACCCTTTAGGGCAATCCTCACATGTCATATATAGTGCTTACATAATTGGTCTTTTACTCTTTTACCCTACTATAAAAAAAAACATGCAAAGGAAATAATAACTAGTCTATTACAACTTTATTTCAAATGCAACCGGACCACACATACTCTTCCTTACTCGTTGGACGGCGGCCTGAGAGTGGATTTCCGGCAGACTTCCGGCGACTGCTTCGTCATCAATGTTGACCCAGACCTTGACTTTTCCAACATTAAAACTAGGCGTTGCCACATGAATTCCTAACAAGCTTTCGGATTCCATTTCAACACTAGTAGCTCTAGATGGTCCGCCATCATCCTCTCCCTCTAGAAGAGGTTCGTTCATCATCCCTAAATCTTGTAATTCCCTATCAATCATAGAATTATCACGAAAAGGGGCTAGATCACTTACATTGAATGGAGTTGGAGATATTGTAATCCTCGGGCAAGTCTATTACATAGGCATTCGGATTGATCTTGTGCAGCACCTTGAAAGGACCCTCGGCCTTGAGTTGTAGCTTGGAAAACTTCTTGTTCGGTTGCCTCTCCTTCTTCACATGAACCCATACTAGATCCCCTACTTCATATTCCTTATGGGAGCGGTGCTTGTCGGATTGAAGCTTATAAGTGGCATTATGTTCTTCTATTTGCTCTTTAACTTGTTGGTGAAGCTTCTTCATCTCTTCTATTCTCCTCTCGGCATTGAGGCTAGGAGTCCATGAGTGTGCAATGGGTACGAGAGAGATGGGACTATGGGGGTTCAGTCCATAAACAACTTCAAAGGGGGAAGCTTGTGTAGTCTTACTCTTAGAAGAATTATAAGCAAACTCGGCTTGTGGGAGGACAAGGTCCCAATTCTTGGTTTTCCCTTTTAGCAAGCATCTTAGGAGAGAACCAAGACTTCTATTCACAACTTCGGTTTGACCGTCGGTTTGTGGATGGTAAGCGGTGCTAAAATTCAATCTTGTTCCAAGTCTGCCCCAAAGTGTCTTCCAAAAGTAGCTCACAAATTTGACATCCCTATCCGATACGATGGACTTTGGAATTCCATGTAGTCGAACAATTTCTCGGAAGTAGAGCTCGGCAACATGCGAAGCATCCAGAGATTTAGAACAAGGAACAAAATGTGCCATTTTAGAGAAACGGTCTACTACCACCATAATCGAATCATGTCCTCGAAGAGATCTTGGAAGCCCTAGAACGAAGTCCATACTCACATCTTCCCATGGTTGGTTCGGAGTTGGGAGAGGAGTATATTTCCCCACATTTTGAGACCTCATCTTGGCAACTTGACAAGTATTGCAACCTTCCACAAGTTTGTTCACATCATGGACAAGTTTTGGCCAATAAAAGTTCCCCTGAACAAGTGCATAAGTCTTATCTCTACCAAAGTGGCCAGCTAGTCCACCTCCATGGACTTCTCTCAAAATAGCATCCCTTAATGAACAACGAGGCACACAGCAAGATCCTCTCTTGTACAAGTATCCATTAGAAATGTGAAAATCCTTGTAGACTCCCTGTTGACATGCTCTCCATATCTCTTTGAAATCTTCATCATTGGGATATAACTCTTTCAACGAGTCAAATCCATGTATTTGAGTTTCCAAAGTGCCCAAAGCATGACGCCGGCTAAGAGAGTCAGCCACAACATTGGAGGTACCCGCCTTGTGCTTAAGCACAAAATCAAAGGATTGGAGAAACTCTACCCAAGAAGCATGGCGACGGTCTAGGTTAGATTGACTTTGTATGAACTTCAGTGCTTGATGGTCGGTGTAGAGGACAAAAGAAGAAGGCCTTAAGTATGAACTCCAATGATGAAGGGCTCTCACAATAGCGTAGAACTCCTTATCATAGGTAGAATATTTCCTTCTAGCATCATTAAGCTTTTCACTAAAATAAGCAATGGGTTTACCTTCCTGAGACAAAACGGCTCCAACTCCTACTCCACTTGCATCACACTCTAGCTCAAAAGGCTTTTCAAAATTAGGTAATGCTAGTAAAGGGGATTCGGTCAGTACCTTCTTAAGAGTGTTGAAGGCATCTTGAGCTTGTGGAGTCCACCTGAAATCTCCTTTCTTCATGCAATCCGTTATGGGAGCGGTGATAGTACTAAAACCTTTCACAAACCGTCGGTAGAAGGAGCATAATCCATGAAAACTTCTCACTTCATGGATGCTGGTGGGGGTAGGCCAATTTACAATAGCTTCAACCTTTGAGGGATCCATTCTAATTCCTTGGTTGGAGACAATGTAACCAAGAAAAGAGAGCGAAGACGTACAAAACTTGCATTTCTCCAGATTAGCATATAGGACCTCTCGTCGCAACGTCCCTAAGATGGCTCTCAAGTGCTCCTTATGTTCCATGAGACTCTGGCTATAGATCAGAATATCATCGAAATAAACCACCACACATTTGTTGAGAAAAGGCCTCATAACTTCATTCATAAGCCTCATGAATGTAGAAGGAGAGTTTGATGTTCCCATAGGCATTACAAGCCATTCATAAAGTCCTTCCCTCGTTTTAAAAGCCGTCTTCCATTCATCTCCTTCCAACATTCGAACTTGGTGAAAACCGCTAGCCAAGTCCAATCTGGTGAAAACTCTAGCACCATGCAATTGGTCTAACATGTCATCCAATCTAGGAATGGGATAACGGTTTTTGATAGTGATCTTGTTCACGGGTCTACTATCAATTACCATCCTCCATTTGCCTCCCTTCTTTGGAACCACAAAGGCCGGAACGGCACATGGACTAGTACTCTCCCGGATAAGGCCCTTCTCTAGTAACTCGCTAACTTGGGATTGAAGTTCTTCGTGCTCCTTGGGACTCATTCGGTATGCGGCCTTGTTAGGTAAGATTGAGCCGGGAATAAACTCAATAGAATGCTGTATGGACCGTAATGGAGGGAGAACGTTAGGCAACGTCAAAGGAAATACATCCTGGAATTCTTCAATTAGGGGCCGAACCACGCTAGGTATTTCTGGTCGCTCTTCTTCCTCATTATCAAACAAATCTTGAGGAACGTGGTATGGCAGTGTGTTCAAGATGTGATTCCTTTTCTCCATAGACACTTCACCACCAGTTTTCACAATTTGCTTTTCAGGAACTATGGGAAACAGCACATATTTCTTCCTATCCAGCACAAGACTATGAACATTTCTAGTCTCCTCATGAGTTACATTCCTATCCATCATCCAAGACCGACCAAGCAGCAAATGACAAGCATCCATGGATACAACATCGAACCACATACAGTCGTTATAACGCCCAATGGAGAAGGAAATCATACATCTATGCTTTACCTTGATGCTACAGCGGGATTTGAGCCATGTGAGAGTGTATGGGCGTGGGTGTGGCTCCTTGGCAAGACATAACTTTTCCACCATCGATTTAGAGACAAGATTAGAGGCTGTCCATCCATCAATAACCAGCTCACAACGTTTACCACTCGACGTACACATCGTCCTGAAAGAGCTTATTGGTGAGGAGTGGCCAAAAACCTTGCGCCTTCGTTAGGGGGCTGAACAGGGGAGAGGCTGGACTCACCGTGACCCAAGAGAGATGGTTGTGGCTCTGATACCACTCTGATGGCGCACTGGGGGTGGCCATGGCCGGAGCTTAACCGGAAAGACGAAGCAACCTGAGTTTGTTGGAGATCCATGTAGAAAACAGCTGCGAACTGTGGGATTTTTGTATTTTTAATGGCTACGAATTTGATGATGGTGTAGAAGGATAAAATGGACTCCTATGAGTTTACTCTAAGGGAAAAATAATAATAAAATAGTGGGAGGAAGAATTGAATGAGAACTGAAACAAAACAGAAACTGTGTAAGTTAGGGTTTCCTAGCGGGCAGTGTGGGGAAAACGGATTTCTGGGTTTTCTATGAACGAAATGAGTTGAAGTGTCTGATATGGTTGGGAAGAAGGCAGAAAAGGGGAGATATGAGAGGTGAAATGGTCGGATTTGAGTGAGTGGCTGAGGAGATACACACAAAACAAGTTACAGATAGCACACAGCTCATGTTACACGGAAATAGCTCTGACACTAGAGTCCTTCTTCATTTTCTCAATTCATTGACTGACCCTTTAGGGCAATCCTCACATGTCATATATAGTGCTTACATAATTGGTCTTTTACTCTTTTACCCTACTATAAAAAAAAACATGCAAAGGAAATAATAACTAGTCTATTACAACTTTATTTCAAATGCAACCGGGCCACACATACTCTTCCTTACTGTTGGACGGCGGCCTGAGAGTGGATTTCCGGCAGACTTCCGGCGACTGCTTCGTCCTCAATGTTGACCCATACCTTGACTTTTCCAGCACTAAAACTAGGCGTTGCCACACGAATTCCTAACAAGCTTTTGGATTCCATTTCAACACTAGTAGCTCTAGATGGTCCGCCATCA
>JANIEQ010000142.1:0-10370 GCA_024708375.1 Oxalis stricta | reverse complement strand
GTATCATCCCCTTTTTTATGCGCGTTAAGATGAGCGGGGCGCTAGTTCGTCTCGGCTCCACGAAACCATCCCCGACGGTGGAGGAGGCATCCAGCAGCAGCCCATTTGTAGAACCGGCGAAGAAGACCTCGGGGTAGGGGGAAGCTGACCGCCATGCTCTTGCCGCCCCTCAGAAATGTTTGCAAAGGATCCAGTAGGCCACGTGCGTAAAATGCTTATGAACTAAACCCCGATCGTTCATCACTGTGGATGATAAAGACGGAGAAAGGGATGTGCGAATTCCATTCCCCGCAAGCAAGCATGGCGGATGCGTAGGCCTCGACTACGGTCGTAGGCAGACAAACCCTCTGTGCAGGTGAACTTTGTGTGGTCCTTGGGGAAGTTGAAGGGCGCTCTGGATAATCTCCTCCAGGGACAAATCCCATGGGTCGTTGTCCACCTCGTATCTCCGCCTTTTTCTATTTAATAGGGGCCCCCCGGTGGAGGAGTGTGGTCGTTGTTTAAACCCAGTAGTCGACTTATATGCGTAGCTACCCCGATAATGTCTCCGGACTTGTGAGTGGCCAACGTGGAAATCCCCAGAGCATCGGTAAAGAGCGATAATAGCCAAACGTCGAGTCGGGTGATGGACACGGCCGAAAAGAAGTCACCAAGTAACGAGCTATACGACCAAAACTTAGTCGAAAACGCTCGATATGCCTGAAAATCCACTAAAACTGACGTCTCGGCTTTCCTTCGAAATTTTACTTGCTCCCGTCAAGTGGAAATCACAATGCGAGCAAGGGGGCAAAGAACTTCCAGGCCTGGCCCCAGTCAGGCGGACTAGTAGCTTGCCAGAACCATAGGTTTGGCCCACAACGGTCAGTCGACCAAACTCGAGTGACCAAGTAAGAGTCTCGAAAGGAAACAAGCTTCTTATTGATTTCCTAGACTAGGAGATATTCTCCATTAAGGTTGCGTTCTTTTTTCGTTTTGTCTTGATTTGTCTTGACTTGACTTACTTTGATTCACTTTGACTCAAAACAAACTTTAACTCATATCAATTAATTATAATTAAATAAATTATATTTTATTATCATTATAATTTTTAATAATATTTTAATATATATTTAACCACACATCAATCATCCACTACCTACCTACACTACATTTTTTCATATTATTATAATATATATTTAACCATACATCAACTATCCACTAACTCATCCAATCATCCAAAATCACACTCAATCATCCAAAATCATAATCAAACATAATCAAATCAAGACAAGTCGAACAAAAACGGAAAAAGAACGCCACACAAGAATTACCATGTATATAAGATCTTAGGAAATAAAAATCTCTCTCGATCAAAGAAGATACCACCCTATATAATCCCTCTTAAGGAAAAAAACCCTAAACAAAATGGAACCTTCATTCTCGAGATACACAAGTGACCATTTTTAACAACGAAAGTGTTTATCAAGAGCTTCTCTTACGAGAGAGTTCTACCACCCCCATCTGACATTCATACATTTTGGCTAAGGCCTTTTGTGGTGAGCCTTGTTAGTCTCGTTAGAATAGTAGATGCACAAACGTGAAACACTATTATCTTATCTTATTCGCGTGTTCGATCGTGAAGTTACATAGTGACCATTCGTGTCGTTATCTTTTTGGTCATGACATGGTTAATATAAACGTAACGAAAATGAAAAAAATAACGGTAAAAACGGAGTAAATGAACAATGAACGATTTTTTATGGAATTGACTTTTATTCGATTAGTATTTAACCGTAGACAGTTGAATTTTTTCAGTAGAGTAGCTCACGCTCCTTACCTATATAGGCTTTGGAAAATACGTCGTCATGGCAAGGACCGACTCTCACGACCCAAAAAATAACTTCCTTCCCCAGGCGAACCATCAAACGAAGTAGGCTCTATGGAACCCCGTCCCCGCCATCGCTGCTGCATTACCGCCATTTCCACCACAAATGGCGGCCGTCGTAGCGCCGCCGTCAGTCTGCTCGCAGTCATGCCTTTTGAGCTTCCAATTATACCGTCCCTAATAATATCAACAAAAGTTTCCCTCGAAAACCACGAAGCGCAAAAAACCATCTCCGCACTAAAATCCTCAAAACCCTAAACCCCATACCTCACCCCTTCGAAAAGCCCATAAGCGATAGCGTGCTGGAGCCTCCTCTCACTTCTAATTCCAGCTGAAGAAACTAGCAGCTCTGTAGTCGAAGATAAGAAGTTGGAGAAGAAGAAATTCTCAAAGGAATCTGAAACGGCACCGTCTATGGTCTCTGTCAACAGGATGAAATCCGTTAAATCCTAGTACTTTTTTATCCGCAAAGACTCTAATGAAGTATGGTATGTACCTGGTTGGTGCTATTGTCTTTCAAACAGTTATTGCTGTTTGGCTTCAGTGAGAAAAGCAGATTCAGATCAAGAAAGATGGTAACTTGAGACAATTCAAATGTAGGTATTGATGGACTTGATAAAAGGTAAAAGTTTTGTTGAGTAACACAAACACTAATAATGGAAATGTGGTTCATTTCAATGAATCTGGAAATAGAATTGAAGATTAGAGAAATAAGGAACATGGCAAACCAAGTGCAGGAGAAGAAGGAGGAAAAAGAATTGAAGAAGAGAAAGCTTCAGTGCGCAGCAATGTTGATGATGATGATCAAACTGTCAGTTCCAAAGGTAGAAGTGGCATTGAGAAGGAGATCGATGCAAGGGTTGCGAGTGTAGAAAAGGAAACTAAACTCTAAGCAGGATAAAGTTACCTGTTATGGTCATGAAGCATTTTGGACAGGCTTGGGGATTTCAATGAGGACAAGGAGGAAGAAGAAAGAGGTTAGCAGCAGTAGTGCTGATAATTTGAAATGTTTAAGAAGCAATACAAGTATAAGAGCCCATCTATGAATCCTAAAAGCAAGCCCAAGGGATTTTCTCATTTAGCCAATGGAAGGAGAGGTGCTCGAGAAGTTCAGGCAGGAGACGGGACTGTTTATTTAAATGGATATTCAAGGGAAAAAGTTTCGACGAGTTTGGAAAGAAAAACAATGAGTGTGAAGTCAAGTTCATCTGCAAAATAATGTGAAAAAGTCTGATGTGAGGTCAGGTAATGTTTTTGATATTCTCACATGGCCCTTCGATAGTTTGATTGTGGATTTGCTGTTTGTCTTTCTTGAACATTCTTATCTATACTCTGTTGTATGTTACCTAGTATTTTTGTTCAGTTTATTAGTTAAATTATGGAGCTTCATATTTTGAGACAGTGGCACTTAAATGTGAAGGAAAAAAGAAAGATTATTTAGAGTCAGATAGGTATATCTTTTATGACATACGTAGTATTATTTATTTTATTTCTGTGTATGTGATTTAGTTGAAAATTTATTTAGTTGTCATTCCTGATAATCTTGGATCATTTGTTAAAATTTTTAGGTGCTATTCAAGGAGCTCAAGAAAGTTTACCTATTGAAGTTCTGAAATTTAACAATTCAACGGATTTGGAATCCCAGAATTCCCAAAACCTCACTGAGGGAAAACAGAGAAGTGCCTCGAAATCTGATAACAAAGGTCAGGTTAGGGAGTCAGATGCCAAACGGAACATCTGAGTGTTTGAATTTACCTTATGTTATGGTGCGTGCACAAATTTCATGCCAATACTTGTATTTTATAAGTATATCATTCCTCTTAACATTGATTGCTCGACTTCTTACTGGTTTTTGTTGCACTCAACGTAACCTGATCTATCATTCAATCGCCTTTTAAGATAATTATGTATCATGTTTCTCAATTGTAGTTCTACTCTGCTTTGCATGTGTCTGTGTGTAATTGTATCCCATTTCAGGTAATTGCTATCGCTAGAGGTCCAGTCTCTGAAGGATTAGAAGGATTTTTCTCCATTGATTCTGATGATGACTCTTATATTGTCGCCTTTGAGGATCGTGGTGATGCCACTAACTTCTGCTATCTACTCGACACTTTCTTGAAGAGCTAGGCGATTTCCAAACAGCTCTGTTCCTCTCTCAATTAAGGTAAAATTCTTAACTCGACTCAAAAGTTTATACAAACTGGAACCCACCTCACATGAACATTTTCTGACTAACCGAAAAACCATGTTCCCAGGAATTGCATGAAGCTGTTGATTATGACATCGAGGTACTCGTCGTGAAAAAGGGACAACTTAAGCTTTATGCCGGTCAACCACTGCCTGATGTCGAGAATACTTTGCGTTCTTTTGATTCAACATTGAAATAGTTAATACCTCTAATGTCGGTCAGAGAAGCATGAGAGATGATAAGTTGTAGAATATCCAGTTTAGTTTCTGTGTCTAGCCAGACTGCTAAGCTTCCATTTTGCTCGTGTTGTAGATGATTTTATCGTACTTATCGATTTGAACAATTAATTTATGATGAGCATTAATAAGAGTAGAATCTCTTTACTTTATTATGCAATTTCCAACAAGTACTTGTAAAAAGTAAAAATTTAGATAACTGTGGAAACTCTGTTATCTCTTGAACATCTGATAAGTCGTTTTCTGCTGTCAAGTTGCTTGCTTACAGAGTAAAGAACCACAGCCACCATTGAGGAAGAGTATCATCTAGTATCAATTATTGAAGTCAGGAACAACAAATTTATGAGCAATATAAAAGTAGATCTCACTATTGTACTGCATGTATCTAAGAACATGCAAAAAAAAAAAGTAGAATTTTACATGAACTGCAATATTCATATCCCTATAAAAACTAGAGGGCCTAGTTCTTCTTCGGCTACTTGTGGAAACTGTAGTTCTTCTTACTGGGAAATGATTTTAAGCATAGCTTGTGCTTGAATAGGCGTCAATTCAACTCACAAAAGTTTTGCCACATGTCCTCTTGCTTCTCCCTCCTCTTCATTTTTCCAGTGACTACAGCCTTGTGAACAGCAATCACAATGTTCCTAGCCGATTCCTCGCCTCGGGCAGTCTATCATTCAATAAATCAGCAGCCCTTTGTAGCATCGAAGCAACTCCAAATTCTTTCATTCCATCCATCCCCTGAAACTGTATATTTGCCAATCAGACTACAAATGTTGAAACCTTCAAATAGCTAAATAAAATAGAACAAACTTTTACCATCATGGAGAGACAGTTGGAGGAAACAGCAGCTTTGGCTCTGACTCTCGGATTGGCATGCTTTGCGTAAGTCTGGAGCTTGTTGAACAGAGGAAGGGGACTCGTCGACCTGACCAGAGCTTTTAGGGTCCGATCAGCTTCTTCACATACAAACTTCTTGTCCTGAGAAGCTTTCAGTAGAAGTTGCAGCAGCTGCTACAAAACCTGATTCAATGCAACTAAAAAACCAAATTTGATTAACGTTTTTCTTTCAAGTGGATATACTCACAAGATTGTCAAATGCATCAGTGGTAGTAGTGGGTTGAAGTATTTTGTCCCCAAAAGCATTGAAAATATCAGATGAAGCCATAATAGATGTTTTGATCAGAGCACTCCTAGGATTCTTCATTGCCTTTACCAGCACCACCAGCACTTTCTCTCGTGTAAAGTACTAATTAAATTGAGAGAATCTTAAATTGAAACCGAAGCTATGAACTCGTAAACTTGAAGAATCTCTTACAAGTATGGTAACAACAAATCGGAATGATACAGGGCCAGCCTCCTTGCATTGTTCAATGATTCACAGATTTTTGTCCAGTCCTTCGAATCAAGCCTTCAATAATGTTCTGCATAATCCATTTCGAAAAATAAGCGAAAATATCAGACTTTTAAGATCATAGATAAATAAAACGAGGGCCTTACTTGGATCTTGGATTTAGGGTCTTGAATAGCATTGAGATTTCCGGAGGAGATATAATCAATGGTGGCTTCTCCGACAGGCTGTGGGAACTGGAGCTTTATTCTCATCATTCACTCCCAGATCAGATTTTTGGAACTGCAATCAATACTTTTCCGAACCAGGCTTTTTAGTCCTATCTGCCGGGGTTGTAGGAAGAGCATTATCGATTGGTCGCAACGCCATAGCCATTAAAAGAGATGATTTTGAAAGCGAAGAGGATCTAACAATTGCAAATACAGTGGAAAGAAAAACGTCTGGCTTGATTCATAAAAAGGGAATGGATGGAATACGGGAGGAGTTAGGAAAGTTAATAAAATTGCCTTCTCCTTTCAAGAAATTTGAAATCAGAAAAAAAGAGTTGGAAGAGCCGTTACACATTTTAATCTGTGACGTTCCCTAACCCTAAGTTGTGAATCCCCACACACACCCCCACCACCCATACTTAAAAGAGTAACATTGACCAACGTGGCCCACAGGCCTGACCCGTAAAGAAATATTTCCTTCCACTTCTTGGCCTTGTCTCTTTTCTTTCTTTTTTTCCTTTTTTTTTTAAATAAATAAATAAATAAATTCATTGAGTAGTACTAGTAGAATAGAAAGACAACGCCCAAATGACTTTAAAAAAAAAAAAACCTTTCAAATGGACTAATCTCATCTCATCTCATCTCATCTCAGCCACATTACTGTATATGGAGCTTAGCATGGAGTACTATTGTACTAATTAATATTGTAGTGCAGCACGCTGTGAGCTTCTAACTATGCTAGGTTAGGTTGCTCGATGCAAATGGCGTTGAACTTGCGTAATCTTTTCAATTTGGATTGGAAATGTACTGTATTTCTATCACAGTTAATGATGCCTATTAGGGAATGGGGACGAGGAGCAGATTCGTAATGGGGATTGGGGGCGGAAAGGCTTCCCGCCCATTGACATCACTAATCACAGTTGAAAGGCTGCATTCGACAACATTTCGTTTCCTCGAACCATACATTCAATAATGAGACTGTCAGGTGAAAAAATTTATAAGTGAAATTTCAAATTATTCCAGGCAGGAATACATTTGAGTGACAGTACATGTTTTGTTATATCACTCTGTTTTCTACAACAAATAGAGTATGCCAACTTCTAATGCTACAAAAAATAAATCCTCCTTTTCTCAACAACTACAATTGTGCATTAAGTCGGAAAGAATTCACGGATGGACTTCTTAATACAACTTAAACAGAGCTAAGCATATGTATCATGTAAATAACTTTCAGGTCTGAAAGTCTGAAGCGTCAACTTGGAAAAATGTTCCAGGACAGATCCTTAATATTGAACCGATTGTTGGATGAGAGGCTCAATCCTCACCAGTCCATCCACAACAAGCAATAACAACGCTGTGTTGTCGTCACCAATTTCTCACAGCATGTTGTGACTTAGCCGTCTCTTTCAATACAGCCCCCACGATTGCCGCTTGCTCAAGACATTCAGCCTTGTGCAATGCATCCAAAAGACTAACACAAGTTTTCGTATAAATAAAAGCAACCTTTCAGCCGAGTTTCTTCAAAAAGCATATACGCATCCATTGCCCTATTTGCATGGCTTAATCCCTCTATAATAGCATTATAACAAGAAGAATCGGGTACACCCCCAGATTCCTTAAATCTATCAAACAGCCCGTGAGCTTCGGCAATGTTCCCGGCTCTCGCAAGTCCCGATATCATAGTGGTGTACGTGATTGCATTTGGTTTCATCCCTAGCTTCTGCATCTCTTGCCAAAACACAAACGCCTTGTGGAATTTCTTGACCCTACAAAGGCCATTTATGAGAATGCTGTAAGTATAATAGTTTGGAGCGCATTTCATGTCTTTCATATTCTGGAAACAAGCGAGCGCCTCGCTTATTTCGTCAGCTTTGACAAGTGCATCAAGCAAACAATTCCAAGTGTATACATTAGGTGTCAAACCTTTCTGCAATAACTCTTCCAGTATCAAATATGCTTCATCAATTCTTCCCACCTTGCCAAAACCATCAATAAGGCTGCTATACACTACAACATTTAATTCTATCCCGTTGGACTTTGCTTCTTCAAATAGCATGTATGCCTCATCAAGCCTATCAATCTTGGAAAGACCATCTATTACCGATCCATATGTAACAACATTAGGTTGGTGACCGTTACTTTTCATTTCCTCCAGGAGCTGAGTAAGCTTTATTCACCTTACCTGACTTACAGAATCCATTTATTACCGAGTTGTAACCACGTGTATCTAGAACACAGCCTTGCTCCTTCATTTCATGGAACAACTCGTACGTCTCTTGTGCAAATCCAGCTTTCACGAGACCGTGAATTAAGATTGAGTAGGTTTGTGCATCAGGAATAAACCCCTGGGCTTTTATTTCCTGAAATAAAGCCCTGCCCTTCTCAGTTTCACCACATTTGAAAACACAATCCATGTAGGTGTTTGGGAGAGTAAGGTCCGGAGAACAACCATTGCGAACCATTTCCTTATATATCTTGTGACCATCCTTCTTTCTATCACATTTGAAGAAACTCCTGATTAGGGATGTATACACGACAACATTTGGAGTAAGATCCAAATCTAGCATCCTTTCGTAGAGGCTGTAAGCTTCATCGACTCTCCCTTGCTTGCCCAAGCCATCTATAAGTGAACAGAAAGTTACATCATTTGGGGGACAAATCTTGTGATCCAGTTTTTCAAATATGGAACAAGCTTCATCAAAGTTTTCTTGCTTTACAAAGTCGATCAACCATTATATTTACAGATGTGACGTTCGGGAACAAACCGGCTTCTTTCATGTCATTTTGAACCTTCAAAGCACCATCGAGATTTCCAGCCTGGCAAAGCATATCAATAAGAATATTGTAAGTCGTTAGATTTGGTGCAGCGTCTTTTCTCATTTCATCAAAGATCTTCAATGCCTCGTCTACTTTTCCCTTCCTCCTGAGGCATGTAAGGATACAATTGTATGCAATTACACTTGGAATGGAACCTTTACTTTTCTGTCTCTCGAGTAAATCGTAGGCCTCCTTAAACTTTCCGGCTGAGCCATATCCCATAATCAATGTGTTATAAGCAAACGCACATGGCACTCGCCTATTTTGCTCCATCTTTTCAAATATTTCCACGGCCTCATCCAGTTTATTAGCTTTACAAAGAACCCCTATGAGGCTAGTATAAGTCACGTCATCTGGTTCTAAACCATGTGTTTTCATCTCATGAAAAAATTTCCAGGCCATATCGAGCTTACCCACTTTTCCAAAGGTATCAATACAGACATTATACAGAACGATATCAGCATCAAAAGAATTGCTCTTCATCTCATCCAATAGGGTCAGAGCAGAATCAACTCGGCCTTGTTTGGCGAAAACACGAATGACAGTAGTAAATAAATGAACACTTACTTCAAAGCCCTAGATCCTGCATTTGATGAAAGAGGGTGAGCATGAGATCGGACTCACCAACAGCAGAAAGAGCACCAATCAGAGTTGTATAAGCTGAAAAAAGCCGGTCGGAACTTAAACTTCCTCATGGTTTGTATAAAATCAAAGCTTCTCGGTATCTATGAGACCGGACACAAGTAACAACGAACTCGACACAAGCATTAATAGACGGTCCGAATCCAGCAAGACTCATTTCTCCCAATATCTCCTCCAAACAGTCAAACTTTTCGCTCCTAGCCATCACCATGAAGTGAGTTATAAGCTTCAGGGCAATGTGCTTCCTCAATTTTCCTCTCCGCCCAACGGAAATAACTTATAGCCTGATCGACATCGTTCATCTTCCACAAGACTCTGGCAACCAATTCTGGACGAGTCTTTATATCGACCATGGAAAGATCGGTTTCTGTCTTAGGTCCCCAAGGACCACTTTCCAAGACCACGACACACATGATCCACCATTTGTCTTACACCCTCAAATTGCCTAAAGTCCCCTTCCATCAAAGAGGTAGTCTTCCCACCTGGCTCAGGTGGAGGCCCACTAAACGTGGAGGACAACACCTTACCAATAGTAACAATGTAAGAAGTCTTAGCTTCAACATGATGTATTAGCCCTGAAATCAATATTTGCAAAGAAACAGACCAGTTTAAAGATGCCGGTGGAATACGTACCTACACAGTATATATTAAAGGAGACAGAGAAAGTTATTTACCCGGGTTTCTTAGGAGCGTCTTCATAGGAGCTTCCAGTTCCAGAGCACTTTTATGCCTTGCCAATCTGATATTGAGAATTCGAGGTCATCACGAGATAAAGAATAATAAGAGTGGAACAAAAAAATTAGAAGAGCTTCCAATTCCAGCTAGTACGAAACGAATCAATTTCGAATTAATTCACCAAGAAAACACAATAAAAAAGAAGAGTGGCCTGCTCATTTAAGTTGAAATATATATGTATATTTTCATTGTAGGAACCGGGATTATAGTTTCACTGATATATTCATTAAAATCACCGTAACTATACTTTTAGCAGCTGATTAATTAAACACAAAATTGAATAAAAAACGATTTTTTCAATGAGTGAGAAAAAAAAAATATCATCGTA
>JANIEQ010000140.1:0-19264 GCA_024708375.1 Oxalis stricta | reverse complement strand
CAAATGCCATCCACAACTTTTGAGGTTGGGATTTCAGTTGAACGAAGAAAATCCTTCTAGTGAAAATGGCGAAAGGCTTGATGCCATTGCAGAACATCAACAAAGCAATGTTATTCGTCATTTTGGTGCTCTTACATTGCAAAACAAAGACATGGTGACAGGATCTTGGCTGGATAATGTTATATGGGAGAATCACAAAGGAGAAAAGCCTAAGCTAATTCTTGATCTTCAAGATGAGCAAATGCTTTTTGAAATTTTGGATGATGGAGATAGTAGAAGTCTTCAGCTTCATTCAGGGGCTATGGTTATAACTCGACCTGTAAAGCCTAATAGTGGGGACACTTTTGAACGAGCAGGTCATAAATACGTTGAAATCTGGTTGGCAATTCAATATTGCCAATGATTAAGTTTTACATGAATGGAAAAGCTTCTCAGCGACATCAGTCAAATACTAACAAGCGTTCAACTCCATGGTATTAAAGTTCATCATTCAGCTCCTTGCTCTTAAGTTGCAGACAATGAAATTGAAGTTAAGCAAGTAAGATTAGTTTTTAATTTTTATTATATAGCAATTTCCTGATTTTTTTTTAGGTTCGTTCTTCTCTTTAATTTTACTCTTGACAGTAAAGTTCTCAATGTTTTCTTATTGAATCTCATTTTGATTGGCTGGAATATTTACATGTTAGCTTGTTTTCAATTTTCCGTGTGTCTCAAATTTCAATGTCCTATACTCCATTTCTACGTTGAATTGAAACCTTAATATGAGTTCACTGTTAAGTGTTATGTAATCACTGGTATGTCTGTTTGGTGAGGTTTGTCTGTCATAACTCTTTGCACCGGCTCCATGTCAGTTGGTATTTACATTTTGCAACAAGAGAGTGTAAGCAACTCTTATTGAAGCTGAGTGCAAGTGTTATCGTATCCACATGACTGTCATTTTCTGTTGGTTCTGATTGGATGGATATTCTGGTTTATCTTAGTGGTGCATTTGATTTATAAACAGTAGAAACTAGTTAGGAAACAAAGGATAACCTGAATTGGATAGGAAATAAGTAGATTTTTTAGACTAAAGCAGCTAGCTAGCCAAGTTATGGTTGTGCTTGAGGAACCTAAGTGCCCTGCTGCTCCAGGTCAAATGTAACTGTCACTGATAGATTGGTTTTGTTTGAAATCTTGCCCACAGTTATTAGTAAATATATGAAATGTTTTAATCAGCCAGCTTCACCATCTGTGTGGATCACTATGTTTAAAAGAATATGCTAGGAAATTCTGTTTGATGTCTTGCAGTTTACTGCATCATCTATTTGAGCCTCTACCAAATGTATTGCAGTAAGGATGTTGCCAATTTACTAAATACGACCAAAAGCATTATGGTATCCCCATGACAATGAGGTTGCTGTTAAGGAACAAGGGAAGCTACCCACTCAAGGGCCTATGGTAGAATTGTTTTGAGGAGACTTAGGGAGGAAAAGGGACTAAACTACATGTTGACGCTTGAAGATACAATCTCTTCTGTGAAAAGCAAAGGCTTCAAAAAAGCTAGGTTGGATTTTCCAAAATATAGTTTTTAGGTTTGGTCATTACTGTGTAATTTGCAGTCTGAAGTTCTTGAACAAATGCTCGGTAGCTAAGAGTTGGGGCTGCATGTTACTTGTGATTGCAGATTTCAAGCCATCAGAGCCTGTAAAAGTATATCATTTAGGGAAGGAGCTTGAAGACCATGTATCTCTTGCAGCTCAAAATGTTCAGCCAAATTCTGTGTTGCATCTTGTTCGTACAAAATTGCAGCTGTTGCCGAGGGCACAAAGGGTTCCCGGTGAAAATAAGGCTCTCCGACCTCCTGGGGGCTTTTAAGAAGAAATCTGACCTCTCTGTCAGAGACGGGCATGTTTTCTTAATGGAGTAGCGACCATAATTCACTGTTTCAAACTAAGATTTTAATCTCTAATGTCTTTCTCGGAGTTGAAAAGTATTCCTTTGTTTTCTTTGTCATGTTATATTTTCATTTGGTGTTTTGATTCATCAGCATGTTAGGTTTCTGTTGTCATGTGACGTGTTACCTGTTTCTATTTCTTTGTGTATTTCTATATTAAAATGTTGTTTTTTGCCTTTTATTGGCTTTCTTCAAGGGGATGTGCACATTTTTTAGTTTCGCTAAATCAGTCTATTTTATATTCTGAAAATTAACACTCGAATATTCAATCAATTAACCCTAATGCATGCTTATCTTTTCTCATGATGTACAGTCCTCTGTGAAGTCGTGTCCTGTCTTGTCATGCATGCCTACTTCTGGAAGACACTTACCAATAAAGCTCTCCTGTCTTTGTATCTACAGATATTGCGAGGAAAGACCCTTATTGCTGAGCAATGCTGGGATGGGTGCAAATCTGTGCACATACTACCAGAAGTCCTCCCCAGGTGATCAGAATGGCACCTTATTGCACAATGGAGGTAATTGCTTGGGAAATGTTCTGGCCTTAGAACCCGGTGATAAATCCCCGTTCCTTGGAGAGATAAAACCTGGCTGCAGTCAATCATCTCTTGAAACTAACATGTATAAAGCCCCAGTATTTCCTCATAAGGTCCCAAGCACTGATTTTTTGTTGGTCCGATCTGCCAAAGGAAAACTTTCTATCAGACGAATTGACAAGATGGCTGTTGTGGGGCAGCAGGTTTTGTAATAGCTTTACCTTGGGTTGTTTTGGCTATTACCAGTTTTCACTTGCTCTAAAAGGTCTTAATGTTTGTGACGGGTCACATCATAACTGACTGTTTAATTTTCTCTATGAACTGTGGAGAAGTTACTTTGTGTATAATGGTTTAATTCACCGAGTGCAAACTTATATCCCAAGTTGAATATTGAGGTTAGCTTTATGATCGCAAAGTTGACATTTAAAGACAAAATGATATTAATGCTTGTTCAACTGATTATGCTGTGCAGGAGCCTCATATGGAGGTCATGTCACCCGGATCAAAGAATCTTTTTATGTATCTCATAAATAGGTTGTTGGTATATGTGTATCGCGAGTTTTCTTCCGCCACAAAACGTGGCCTGTCTCCCTGTATTGGTGCAGATGAGTTATCTGTGCAATTTCCCTACCTGTCCGAAGCTAATATCAGAAAGAAGTTGAAGGAATGTGCCTTTCTGCGGGTAATATTACAACGTGTGCTAGTTTGTATATTTGCTAGTTATCGAGGTGCAAACTTGTGTGCGCGCACACTATGTGCTTTGAGTGTTTTGACCAAAAAATTGTTTCATTGGACTATCAATTCAAGACTTTTATGGTACATG
The DNA here is from genome assembly GCA_024708375.1 of Oxalis stricta. Lineage (NCBI taxonomy): Eukaryota > Viridiplantae > Streptophyta > Magnoliopsida > Oxalidales > Oxalidaceae > Oxalis > Oxalis stricta. Next base: position 15,972 of record JANIEQ010000140.1, on the reverse strand, counting down.
TTTTTTGCACTCACTAAGTTGTCTTTCTCACCTTTTCGTTAGAAGGGCAAAAATGGATGGCCATGTTGGTCCATGAAGCGGGGATTCCACATTCCTTCTGAGGGTGATTTGAGAAAGATGGCACCTCCAGAGCATGTGAGTCTACTACATCATTTTCCTCTCGTCTCATTCATTTACCGAACAGTCAATTATGTCCTTTCTGTTGGATTATGGCTTGTTTAATTCGAATGGGAAAATTTGTCCTCATCTACCAAGCTCTGTTAACACTTAAAATACATTGAGTGGACTATATAAAATATGATTGAGATGGAACAAGATCATATACTGGTTTTGTATCCTTTTGTATATATAGATACTTTCATTATTTGTCTACTGATTGTTAATTAATTATGACTTTTTACTACTATAATTTCTATAATAAGTACTCAAAACCATCGAGAAGGAAGTGAACTAATACACTGAGGTTTCAAATTTTGAGGATTAATCTTATGTAAATATGGTGGATTGTATGTCGGTCCGCAATGAAGTTATCTGAAATCTCTCTTTATATTTAGTTTTGTGTTTAAGAGACGAACCTTTGTTTTAACTAAAGCTCCGCTAATATCTTGAACATATGCTGTGTGTTTTACTTGTCTAAGAATTAACTCATTTCTCCTGCTTGGTCTGGAGTTGCATCCATTAATCCTAATTGCTTGAGACCATTAGAAATAGGAGTGGGAAACTGCTTCTGCTTTAAATTCTCCGATTCTTTGTGTTCTGTCTTTGTTTGTGGCAAGTTGTTATCCTATTCTCTTTTGTACGTTAGGTTTGTGCATATGAAAGTATGCAAGCTGGTTCATACCGGCTCAAGCACTTGGGAATTACGAGGTTGACTCTTCCTGTTGGCATAGCATCTGCCATGAGTCAGCTTCCTGATGAAGCGATAGCTCTGGCTGCAGCAAACCACATCGAGAGAGAACTCCAAATAACTCCTTGGAACTTAAGTTCCAATTTCGTGGCTTGTACAAACCTGGTAAGCGTAAGTGCGGAACATGCTTAAAGTTTATTTAGTGGCCAATTGTGACTGGCTATTTATGTTTTTTCTAGTTGTTTTAACATTTTCTGTGCAGTGTTCAATTAGAGATCTAATTCATTTTGACATATTATAAAGAAGGAATTGAATTGAATGTAATTTTCCTTTTTTTATTTAGCGATCTTTGTAATCTTTGGCAGGACAGAGAAAACATTGAACGTCTAGAAATAAGTGGTGTTGGCGACCCATCTGGCCGGGGACTTGGGTTTAGCTATGTCCGCGTTGCTCCGAAGGCCCCAGTGTCAAATGCCATGGTTAAGAAGAAAGCAGCTCCTGGTCCAAAAGGTACCACTGTAACTGGAACAGATGCCGATCTTCGTCGGCTTAGCATGGAAGCAGCTCGAGAGGTGTGTACTCCAGATCTATCTTTGATCGTTTAGTTAACTTGATTTGTATTTCCAGCCGACCTTTCTGCTCATTGTCCCAACTTCAATGGGCTTTTAAAAATCCAGTAGAAGGTGTGTATATATATATATATATATATATGGTGGTGATGGGGGAAAACATTATATATCTTTTGAAAAAGAGATCAAAATTTTAGATAAATTCTTTCAGTAGATTTTTTTTTTGAAGTTACTTTCAGTAGATTAATCTATCAAATAAGGTATTCATTGTTGTTTCTACTTCTCTCTAGTTTATACATTGTGTATATAAAATTGGATCATTTCATAAATAGCAACCAAATATGAGGTGGATAAAGGTAAAATGGTTGTGCAGCATGATAGCATACAGTGGGTTTATCCCTAAATAGACTAGATTGAAGAAATGATCCATTCTGCTAACCAAACATTCATTCATGAGGCTGCTGTCTTTTAATCAATGTTCTCGACTTAAATGGCTGTTTTAAGACAATGGCTTCCTCAATCCTTTATGATTTAAGTTTCCAATGCCATCTGATTCCCAGGTTCTTCTGAAGTTCAATGTCTCGGATGAAGTTATTGCTAAACAAACTAGGTGGCATCGCATTGCTATGATTACGGAAACTTTCGAGTGAGCAAGCAACAACTGGGGTCAAGGTTGATCCAACAACTATAAGCAAGTATGCACGTGGACAAAGGATGTCTTTTCTTCAGCTACAGCAGCAGACTAGGGAGAAATGCCAGGGAATTTGGGATAAGCAAAGTCAATCTCTTTCAGCTGTTGATGGTGATGAAAATGACAGCGACTCCGAAGCAAATAGTGATCTAGATTCCTTTGCTGGAGACCTAGAAAATTTACTTTGTGCTGAGGATTTCGAAGAAAGAGAAGAGTGTGTTGGTGAACCTAAGAATGAGAAATCTGATGGTGTTAAGGGGATTAAAATGAGAAGGCGGCCGTCCCAAGCACAAGCAGAAGAAGAATTTGAAGATGAAGCAGCTGAAGCGGCAGAGTTACGCAGGTTGCTCATGGATGGTAAGGATTATATTGATTTTTCCATTAGACACCAAGATACTTTATCGATAGTAGGACTAACACGGAATCATATTTATGGAGACGTTTGTTAGTATATATAAAAAAAACTGTGCCATTTTGAGTAAGTAATCTCTCGAACGGTATCTTTATTCTATATGCTCCATCGGCCGGACCTACCGAAAAATTGAAACTGGTTGTTCTTATACCTGCATTGGCTTATGTAAGATCTGCTTTAGGTTAGTTGTATATCGAAGCTGAGGTTTTAGCTAGTTCATGAACGTGGAGCAAATAAATTAGGAATTGGATTTTCTTGCTAAAAGAATAGTTTGTATATATTCTGATCCAATAGGTTCATACAATTAATAGCATCGCACGCTCTGTGCAACTTTTCTTGCCAATTCTGCATTTGTCTGCACACTTTTGGCACCTTCCTTCTGTCAGAAAATGCATTTGACTGTGGCTTTCACGCATTGAAATTGTTTATAATGGTGATTGTTGTGATTGTTTTAAAGGTGACGAGGCCGAGCAGAAAAAGAAGAAAAAAAAGAAAAACAATAGCACCTGATGAGAGTGCAGGAGCGGCTCCTGGGTTGCAATCAAGTTTGTCTCTGGATAATGTTGAATACGTTAAAAACCCTACTTCATTAGGCAAACAAGTTAATGTATCAGTCATGCCTAGTGGATCCAATAGAAGTGAGAATGCCGGGATAGAATTGAAGGAAGTGAGTGCAACTCTTGCTTTCATTCGTCTACTCACATTTCTATGTGAAATATGCATATATATACATAGTTTGGTTGCAGGAGGAGAATATTCTTACGAAGAAGAAAAGTTGGAATTGCAAAAGCAATGAAAAAGAATGCTTTTTCCTCGACCACACCAGGCAATGCAAAAGTTAAAATATTGGGAGATAGTTTCAAGGCAAGTTGGACAGCTAGCATATTCGAAACTCTTCGTTTTGTGTTTTGAGTCTTTTTGGTCAGACACCATAAGCAATGGGATTGCCATATCAGGGTATCTTGATAGATTGTTTGCTGTAAAATATAGAAACAAGTTCAAAGCATAGAAATGATTTAGGTTAGTTTTCATCTTTATTATCATGAGTGCATCCATCATTTTGAATTCTTGATTTCAACTTCCAAAATATATCCATGGATTGTTCAAGTACTCAATTCTGTCTTCATGGTTCTTAAAAAACTCCTCCCTCGAGCAACCTCAGTTTTGGTATTCAATCATTTTAGCTTTTTTTAATAATATTTTTACCTTCAAAGATACCTAATTTCACTCTCCTGCGAATTACAGAACCAGCTGTTTAAGGAGAAAAAGTCATCAAGGGAGAATTTGGTCTGTGGAGCTTGTCGCCAGGTGAGACACTTTTAACTGCTCAAGGAGAAAGAAAACCATCAAGTCTCAGATGTGTGTTGCTGTCAAGTGCCAAATTAGACTAATTTTGATTGTTTACTTTCTGATGGGCCAGCTGGGACACATGAGAACCAACAAACACTGTCCCAGATATGGAGAGGACCCAGAAACACAGCTTGATGTTACTGATCCAACAGAGAAATCTTCAGGAAAACCTACTTCCCTTGAACCATCAACTCAATCCCAGATAAAATCTATGAAAAAGAAGCTTCTGCCCAAAATTGCCACAAAACCTGCTCCGCCAGAGGTGTCGGAAGCTGAGAAGTCGAGCTTGAAGGCCAAAGTTGTCCCGGTGAAGATTTAAATGTGGCTCTTCAGACAAGGTTCCTGATAAACTACCTTTCGGGCCCACACAAAGCTCAGACCAAGCAGTCACGTCAAGTGTTGATACTGGGAATCAATCTGCTTCCAAGGTCAATAGAATAATAGTTTCCAGCAAAGAAGTACGGCTTCCCCCGACAGATATGTATAGAGGCCAAGATTGAGCCGCACAAACTTCCACTATTACCATAAAGCCGCCAGTTAGAGTAGATAGAGAAAAGGTGGAGGCACATAAGCCCTCTATCGTTATTCGTCCCCCAGGGGAAAAAGATGTGAAGAAAATTGTAATAAAGCGGCCTAGAGAGGTGTTTGATGTGGATGTGGTCAGTCCAGATAGTACTCATGAATACAAGAAAACCAAAAAGATCGCTGAGTTGTCAAGTTTTGATAGGCACGAAAAGCACAGTACTTTGTATTTGTCTGAGGAGTCATCAAAGAGGAAGGCTCGAGGAGAGGAGAGGAGATGGTTGGAAGAGGAAGAGAAGAGGAGAAAGGCAGAAATGTTGCAGAAAGAGAGGGTTCAGCAACTTTACGAGGAAGAAATGAGGGAGGAGCAAGAAAGGGTAGAGGAGATCAGGAGATATGAGGAAACCATTAGAAGAGAAAGGGAGGAAGAAGAATGTCAGAAGGCAAAGATTAAGAAAAAGAAGAAGAAAAAAGGCAGGTGATGATTATTTTGAGGAGGAAGAAGAGGACTATAATAGGGGGAATAAGAAATGAAAGGGAAAGGAGTGCCAGACGGAGGCATGTGGCTGCACCCGAGCTGAGCAGGCATAGTGCGCCTCCAGCAAAGCGTCGTAGAGGTGGAGAGGTACGCACACGCACCCACCTAGTCACTCACTAATCTCTCTCTCTCATCTGTCTTGTCGAGAGTTATTCATTCTTGAGTTTGCTTGTGCAGGTTGGTTTGGCAAACGTTTTAGAGCGGATTGTGGAGACTCTGAAAGCAAGGACGGAGATATCCTATCTTTTCTTGAAACCAGTGTTGAAGAAAGAAGCTCCCGACTACTTGGACATAATAGAAAGGCCAATGGATCTGTCGGCGATCAGGGACAAGGTTAGGAAGATGGAGTACAAGACCCGAGAGGACTTCCGGCATGACGTATGGCAGATTGCTTACAATGCCCACAAATATAACGACGGGCGTAACCCCGGGATCCCTCCCTTGCCGATCAGCTTCTGGAGCTTTGTGATTACTTGATCGAAGAGTATCGTGAAAGCTTATCCGACGCTGAAGCTGGAATCGCTTGATTAGTTGTAACATAATAATGGATGTATCTATATATCGTAGGTGCACAACTGCACTACACTACAATAGGTTTATCCATCCATGATCCATGTCAAATTATATTACTTTCAACCTTGGAATGGATTACCGTAGTTGTTAGTACTTAGTAGAATTGACCACTGTACGATGCATGACATACTAATATTTTTTGTTGTTTCACTTTTGTAAGTAACTTGAGTTTGTTTTTTTTTTGATGAAATAAGTAACTTGAGTTTAGCGGTTTCGTTTTCCATTGATCTATGGATATTTTCTTCTTTGTCAAATGTTTTTCCTTTCTCGAAAAATATTCCTACATGCATGCATACAATCACAAACAGCTGGAAATGGAATTGGAAACATTGTCCAACAATCAAACCATTACTAGTATTTAAGTATAACCGAAACGAATCAAAAGTAAAATTAAAAAAAAAAAATGCGGTATTTATTTATGTTTCCTAATTCTTACTTTGTTACTCTGTATGTAAAGTGTATTATTTTCTTTACGCTTACAGTCTCTCTCTCCGTTTCGTCCTAAAACCCCTGTGTTTGTTTGTTGTCGTTATCGGTTGTGTTGATCTTCGTTGTTGTTCCTTCTTTCTTTTAAATTCAAATCCTTCATTATATATTCAATCAAACAAAAAACCATCTCTTTTTCTCTCTTTCATTGTTCCTGTGATCTGCAAAAATCTCTCCACGCAGCTGCGCTTTTCTCTCGTTTTGACTTGTGGGTTTTTTTGTTCGCCAACTACATTATTTCATTTCAGGTCCTCTCTCTCTAGATTTTTTTTGGATTACATGAATGTGATCCCTCTTTGTAGGCTTTCCTCCGTAGCTGGTGATGAAGATTTTTGTATAATTCTTAATTTCATTGATTTTAGGTCAATACTGAGCTGGGTTTTAGATTTTAGCTCGTACTTACTTTTTTTTACCATTTCCACTACATTGGAATCGAATTGTCTTTTCTATGGAAGGGTTTTAGAATTTTTGGTAAAAGGACTTTTTTTTGTTCGTTTTCACGTAAATGGGTTTACGATTTAAGGATTCCTGTGTGTTGGTTTTAGATTCGTGTCTAAATGGTTCTTACATCTAATTGCAGCTTCTAACTCAATTTTGGAGGCAAGATTTGTGGGATATGATATATGTTGATATGCGTCAGTTATTACTTCTCTGAGCTGGGTTAGTGAGAGATGGCTCAGAGGAGGAAGGATCAGGGCAAAGCTCCGGCTGAGCCATCTTTACACATTTTCATGCCTTAGGCCGAGTACTACCGAGACCGATGGCCCTCATCCCATCCAAGGTCCTGGCTACTCTAGAACTGTATGCTGCAATCAACCTGGTATCCATAAGAAAAAGCCTTTAAAATATTGCTCAAATTACATATCGACCACAAAGTATAATGTTGTCACATTCTTGCCTAAGGCAATATTTGAGCAATTCCGTAGAGTTGCCAATTTGTACTTCCTGTTAACTGCATGCCTATCATTGACACCCGTTTCGCCTTTCAAAGCGGTTAGCATGATTGCTCCTTTAGCTTTTGTGGTCGGGCTTAGTATGGCAAAGGAAGCTTTGGAAGATTGGCGGAGGTTTATGCAGGATATGAAGGTCAACAGCCGAAAATCTATGGTTCACGCTGGTAGATGGCCATTTTAGATACAGGCCGTGGCAAAAGATTGTGGTCGGAGATGTTGTGAAAGTGGAAAAGGATCAGTTCTTTCCAGCCGATTTGCTTCTATTGTCATCCGAGTTATGAGGATGGGATATGTTATGTGGAAACAATGAACTTAGATGGTGAAACAAACCTCAAGGTCAAGAGAGCCTTGGAGGTAACTATGTCTTTGGATGAGGACGAAGATTTCAAGCATTTCTACGGAACAATCAGATGTGAAGATCCAAATCCCAGTCTTTACACATTTGTGGGAAACTTAGAGTATGATCGTCAGGTTTATCCTCTAGACCCGAGTCAAATTCTGCTCAGGGATTCAAAGCTCAGAAACACAAGTTATGTGTATGGGGTGGTGATATTCACTGGTTTTGATAGCAAAGTCATGCAGAATTCAACTGAATCTCCTTCGAAAAGAAGCAGAATTGAAAGGAAAATGGATTATATCATATATCTCCTTTTCAGCATTCTCGTAATAATCTCAGTGATGAGCTCCATTGGTTTTGCTGTGAAGACGAAATACCAAATGCCAGATTGGTGGTATTATGCAACCGAACAATACAACCAAATTTGTATGATCCTAAGCAACCTGGAGTCTCAGGGACTCACCCATCTGATTACTGCTCTGATCCTTTATGGATACCTTATACCCATCTCTCTTTATGTTTCAATAGAAGTCGTGAAGGTTTTGCAAGCGCACTTCATTAACCAAGACATACATATGTATGATGAAGAGACTGGAAATCCTGCTCAAGCTCGGACGTCAAATTTAAATGAGGAGTTGGGACAGGTGGACACAATCCTATCTGATAAAACTGGCACATTGACCTGCAATCAGATGGATTTCCTCAAGTGCTCCATTGCTGGTAATGCATATGGTGTACGATCCAGTGAAGTTGAACTTGCCGCAGCAAAGCAGATGGCCATTGATCTAAATGAGCCTGAGCTCAGATGTTACCAAAGATTCTATCTACAAAAATAGACGGAGCTCGTGGGAAGAGTGGGGTGTCGGAAATCGAACTGGAAACTGTAGTTACATCTCAGAGGTGATAGGAATCATAAACCTACCAATCAAAGGGGTTTAGCTTTGAGGATAGTCGTACTGATGGGTGGAAACTGGATGAAAGAACCGAATGCTGATATTCAGTTTGCTATTTTTCCGGATATTAGCTGTTTGTCACACTGCAATTCCTGAGCTGAATGAAGAAACTGGGTCGTACACATACGAAGCAGAGTCACCTGATGAAGGAGCTTTTCTTGTTGCGGCAAGAGAATTTGGATTTGAGTTTTTCAAAAGAACTCAATCAAGTGTGTGTTGTTTGTGAAAAGTACTCTCCTACTGGACAGACCAGTTGAAAGGTGGTGAAGCGTGGACCACAGATTTGTTGCACTATTGTGCCTTCACAGGCAGTATCTTAAATTACCTTTTTGGGCTTTTCTAAATGGTTTGCCTTCTGAGAATTGCAGAGAGTTTAAAATACTCAACCTGTTGGATTTTACCAGCAAAAGAAAGCGAATGTCAGTAATTGTCCGGGATGAGGAAGGGCAGATTCTCCTTCTGTGCAAAGGTGCCGACAGGTTAGCCTCACTTTGATTTCTTTCGTTGACTTTTCTTGTCTTTTTCGTTGATAGGTCAATGAATACTTAAAGTTAGCATTTGATATTAGCTGTACTCTGATTTATTTTTGTTATTCTGACTGGATTAGCACTATTAAGCTTCATAATTGTTCCCTCACAAGTGCAAAAGGTGTTCATATGGTTTGTAATCGTAGCAATATTGTTGTACTGGATATTTGCAGCATCATATTTGATCGGTTGTCAAAAAACGGAAGAATGTATGAAGAGTCTACTACTAGGCATTTGAATGATTATGGTGAAGCTGGTTTGCGTACATTGGCACTTGCTTATAAGAAGCTTGATGAAGTAGAGTATAATGCATGGAACAGACGAGTTTCACAAAGCAAAGACCTCAATTGGGTCTAATAGGGATGACGATGCTCGAGCAGGTCTCAGATGTGATGGAAAGGGAACTCATCCTTGTCGGTGCCACTGCTGTCGAGGACAAATTGCAGAAAGGGGTACACATAATTATCTTATAATATTATCAATGTAATTAAGTTATGTAGTGTAATGTTTTCTTCTTAAGTTTCGTTTTTCTTCTATAGGTACCTCAGTGCATAGATAAACTCGCACAAGCTGGTCTCAAGCTCTGGGTTTTGACAGGGGACAAGATGGAAACTGCAATTAATATAGGGTCTGTCTCTTACTAATTAAATAGTTCATTCCTACAATAAAAGAGAGATAGAGAAAGCAGTGTCTCTTTTTTAGTTTTATGCAATTTAATGGAGTGTTTGTTTTTGCGTGATGCAGCTTCTCATGTAGTCTGCTTCGACAAGGCATGAAGCAGATCTGCATATCATCCGCCCAATTGGACACAAATGCTCCAGATGCCAAACAGGTACTTATGATTATCTATGACTCTGAGATAGCTTTCTGGGATTTTCCTTTTTGAGGAAATAGATTTGATTTTGATGGCAGAACATGTTGGCTTTTGTTTCCGATCAGGCTGTGAAGGAGAACATTTTAAATCAAATCACCAACGGCTCACAAATGGTCAAGCTGGAAAAGGATCCACATGCTGCATTTGCTTTGATCATCGATGGGAAAACTCTGACCTATGCTTTGGAGGATGATATGAAACATAAATTTTTGGGGTTGGCAGTTGATTGTGCTTCTGTCATCTGCTGTCGTGTATCTCCCAAGCAGAAGGCACTGGTAGGATCAATGGTTAACCTTTCTTTGATTGTATTGCTAATATAGATGAATATACCTAATATCTTATTGCCATTTTCTTCAATCCTTGATCCAGGTAACTAGGCTAGTTAAAGAAGGAACAGGAAAAACCACCTTGGCAATTGGTGATGGTGCCAATGATGTTGGAATGATTCAAGAAGCTGATATTGGTGTCGGCATCAGTGGAGTGGAAGGCATGCAGGTTGATTGATATATTATGTTGGGCGTATCCCATAATGCATTTTTGTTTGTAAATATATGGGATATATTATGCCTATTCGTCCTGTGTTAATCGATGCAGTTGGGTCAAAATCTTTAATTCTACTTTAATCGGTTTTTTTGATTTTGGTGTCAAATTGAATTGGTATGAGTCGAGAAATAAGGTAAAAGTGAGAAAGTCCTGTAAAAAAGGACCAATTCCTGTTAGCAATATAACATATGGACAACAATTATACTTATTATCTGACGAAATGGGTGGAACTGACAAAACTTCTTGACTGCAGGCTGTGATGGCTAGTGATTTTTCTGTTGCTCAATTTCGGTTCTTAGAAAGACTTTTGGTTGTCCATGGACACTGGTGCTACAAGAGGATTGCTCAGATGGTAAAAACCAAAAACAATGATTTTACATTCTTAATATAACTTGGCCCTGTTGTATTTCATGTTTGACCCGACTTTTTGTTTTGGGCAGATTTGTTACTTCTTCTACAAAAACATAGCTTTTGGCCTAACACTCTTCTACTTTGAGGCTTTTACTGGATTCTCTGGTCAATCAGTTTATGATGATTGGTACATGATATTGTTCAACGTCCTCCTTGACCTCATTGCCTGTAATTTCACTTGGAGTTTTCGAACAAGATGTTCCATCAGAGGTTTGCTTACAGGTCAGTGACACACAAAAATAAAAACTCTATTTGACTTTTCCCAGTTAGCAATTCAGATGATCAATCACCAATCTAACACTAAACCCCATTTCTTGCAGTTTCCTGCATTATATCAACAAGGACCCAAGAATTTATTCTTTCGACTGGTCTAGGATACTCGGGTTGGATGGGAAATGGACTCTATTCATCTCTGATCATCTTCTTCTTCAATATCATAATTTTTTACAATCAGGCGTTTCTGCCTGAGATAGGCCAGACTGCTGATATGTCGGCTATTGGTACAACTATGTTCACTTGCATTGTTTGGGCAGTCAATTGCCAGATTGCTCTCACGATGAGCCACTTCACGTGGATCCAGCACCTGTTCGTCATGGGGCAGTATCGTAACTTGGTACCTGTTTCTGTTGCTTTACGGAATGCTATCCCCGAGATATTCCAGGAACGCTTACCAACTTCTCGTTGAAGGTCTCGCTCCTGCTCGCATCTATTGGTGCACCACTTTACTCGTAACCGCTAATCGTGTAATCTTCCATATTTACTCCACATGTCTGGCGCAACGATTTCTCAATCCGTTGGATCATCACATTATCCAAGAAATCAAGTATTATAAGAAAGACAAGGAAGATAAACTAATGTGGACTTGAGAACGATCGAAAGCCTAGGCAGGAAACTAAGATTGGATTCTCACGCCAGGGTAGATGCTAAGATTAGACAGTTGAAAGGGAAGCTGCAAAAGAAGCAATCAACACTTCATCATCATAGAGATCACTCTTAGTTTTGGGTTTCGTTTTTTCCGTTTGTAGATCATTTTTTCAGAGATGCTCTTCTCTGATTCATTTATCAGTTAAATTTAAACAGTGACCTGACCTGAGATTTGAGAGAATTTTATGACTGCTCTTGTAGTGTGTATCTGAATCTATTAAACTATAGTTGTGGTGTATATTCTGTGAGTTGCAGAATACATAGTTTTGTTGTATGAAGCATATATATAGGAGTTGGTTTAAAGAAAATTAGCTGGACTGATCAAGTATACAGGAATTTTTAGACTGAGAATGCTATCATCTCATTATTAGTATTTCTTACCTGACTTTCGTCTTAAAATACACTGATATTACTTACTTACGTTTGAAAATACGTGATGTTTTTCTATGTAAAATATACAAGAAAAATTTTATGTATTTTTTTATGTATTTTCATAAAGAAAACAAAATGTATTTCCGAGATGTAGCGAGTTTTTTATTTTTTCAGATCTTACTTTTCACTTATATATACTACACATTACCTCCTAAATAGTAGTATGACCAATATTTTGCAGGCACTAAGATTGATGATCTTCTAGGTTACATGCACAACTTGCTAGTAACTATTACTTTGACAAAAGAATCTAAAAGTAAATTGCACTGTAGGATGGATAATTAATTGCTATTTGGTGGGATTTTTTTTTTATTTTTTTTATTTTAGACTACACAATGAGGCCTACCCGGATAACTAAGTGGCCAACAGATCTTTGGTCTGCTGCATGTAAAAAAAAATGCCAATCATAATTTTATACATGGAGAAACATGATACCGGGGACATATATATATATATAATATTACCATGATTTGAACCTTTAACATCACTATAATTATTTGACTAGAATAATTATACTCCCAGTGAAGTTGATGAATATTACTCCCGTACTGTAAAAGAAAGATAGTGTCACTCCCAAGTAACGGAGATGGAGTTGGCAGGACCAGAATAGGAAAATTGTAATGGAGGTTGTAGCCCCTGGGATAGCATGTGCCAAGCGGAAGGGCTTGTCGTCGATGTAGCTGAGAAGCACAGAAATACCAGAGAAGCTGAATTGGATCAGAGTGCAAGAAATCCCTTTGGAGTCTTCGTCCATAAGGAAGATGAATCCCCACTCTGCAACTAAGAGCCCTATCTGATTTCTTGATTAGTTCTTCAGGAAGAGCTGGACACGATGGAATTCGAATTGGCATTGCAGACTTGGAGTGGTGATAGCATCCTCTTCTTCTTCCACAATCCCCTCATAGCATCTTCTTCTTTACCCATAGAAACTGCAATTGCTCGAAACATCTCCTCAACAGAAGCAGCCCCTCTTGCCTGAGTGCATGTACACATAAACCTTTAAACAACTAGCTCAGATAAACCAAGAAGAAAAGATCGTTACAGTGACAGGATCAACGAAGAAAAGATTAAAAAAATTCTCTTTTCCCCGATAGATAGACAATACTGAATTCGGTTTGTCAAACACTGTACACGAACAGAAAGAAGCAGTGATTACCTTTTCAAATGACCCCTACATCAAATGAAAAGGAGGACAACACGGAAACGAGATTATCCTAGAGAATTCTCTGCTCTAGATGAGCCACCTTGGTCTGATTCCCAAACCACAGGGAGTTTCACCTCGTCAATATTACCAAAAAGCAACCACTGAATATAACAACGACCATAACCCCAGGATCCCTCCCCTTGCTGATCAGCTTCTCGAGCTTTGTGATTACTTGATCAACAAGTATCGGCTGAAAGGTTATCCGATGCTGAAGCTGGAATCGCTTGATTAGTTCTAACATCATGATGGGAGAGACACTCTTCATGTATCTATATATCGTACGTGCACAACAAATAGGTTTATCTATCCATGTCATATTAAATTACTTTCAAGTTTCAACCATGGAATGGATTACATAGTGATCTACTTGAAAAATTGACTGTAGAGAAAGTGTTGGTTATGATGTATACTAGGAAGTGTCGACCTTATACTACAGTATAACCTCGATAAAATAATACTCGATAAAATAATAACCTCGCTAAAATAAAAAAATTTCTCGAACCCGACTTACAATTTTAAGGGAAATCATATATCGATAAATTAATACCTCGCTTAAATAATCCATGTCCATTAATGGAGTATCAAGACATGGATTAAGAGAGATATTAATCGATATATACTCGCTAAAATTACCATTGAGTCTGAAAAAAATTGTGCCTTGTATTTTATCGAGTATTATTTTATAGAGGTTATACTGTAGTAGGTCGACACTTCTAGTATACATCATAACCAACTGCTTTCTACAGTCAATTTTTCAAATTAGTGCTGTAATCCATTCCATGGTTGAAATGAACAACCATGACATGGATGAATAGAACCTATTTTGTGCCTCTTTCTATAGATACATGAAGAGTGTCTCTCCATCATGATGTTCGTATCAAGCGATTCCATGCTCAGCATCAATTTTTCTTCTTGTTGATCAAGCAATGCGAGCTGATCGGCGGGAAAGTCCTGGGGTTATTCGGTGGTTACTTTGTGGTGGCAGTGCTCCATCTGGTTGGAATCAGGCCAGGTGGCACCATCTAGAGCATAGAATATCGGGTATCTGCTTCCATTCCTCACTCGCTGATGTAAGTGTTGAAAAGGTGTCCTTGCTCTTTCTGTTCGTGTACAGTGTTTGACAAACCGAGAATTCAATATTGTCTATCTATCGAGGAAGCAATCTTCTTCGTTAATCCTGTCACTGTGGCAATATTTTCTGTTAAAGGACATGTTGCGCACCAGGCAGAGGGGCTGCTGGCAATACCCATGGGTAGAGAGATTTAGGAACTATCACCATCGAGAGTCTCAATGTAATAGAAATTCCATCGTCCGAAGAGAACTAATCAAGGGATAAAGCTCTTGTGACGAAGCCAAGTATTTCTTGCACTCTGTCAGACTAAGCAGCTTCTCTGATATTTCTGAATTCTCGCGGCGACAAGCCTTCCGCACATGTATCCGGATCCATTACAATTTTCCCTATTCTGGCCTTGGGGTGACATAACTACAGTACGAGACGCTTCTAGTCAAATAATTATGGTGATGTTAAAGGTTCAAATCATGTCGGTAATATTATATATATATACGTATGCATGTTTCTACATGTATACATTATGATTGGCATTTTTTACATGCAGCGTTGTGGCCACTGATATCCACAAATAAAAATACTTAAAATTAATATCCCATCACTACAATGCAATTTGCACGGTAAGTTAGTTACTGTAACCGTAAATCTTATGCCCGCAAATATTTAGGAAGTGTCGTAGTATATAAGTGAAGAAACAAGTCTGAAAACTCAAACTGCTTTATCTGAAAATACATTTTCTTTTTTTCTTTATGAAAATACATAAAGAAACACATAAAATTTTTTCTTGTATATTTACATGGAAAACATCTGTAAGCGGATAATAGCATCGTGTATTTTTAATACTAATGAGATGATAGCATTCTCGGTCTAAAATTCCTGTATGGCACAGGACAACTCCTATATATATGCTTCATACTGACAAAACTATAAGTACTGCAACTCACAGAATATACACCACAACCCTTGGTTTAATAGATTCGAATGCACCACCACGCCGTCTCTCCATCTCAGGTCGTGGTCCTGCCCAACTGTTCAGTAGTCAGAGAGCGTCTCTGAAGCGATCTACAAACGAACGAAACCCCAAGAGTGATCTCAGTGTTGATTGCTTCTTTTGCAGTTTCCACTTCAGCTGCTGTCTTAGCATCACCTTGGCTGAGAATCAATCTTGAGATTTCCTGCCTAGCTTTCGATAAATGCCCCATTTATCTTCCTCGTCTTTCTTATACTTGATCTTGGATGACGATGATCAACGGATTGAAATCGTTGCGCCCTTGGGTAAACACGGAGGTACATAGCGGTTGCAGCCAAGCAAGCAAGATGCGGCGGGAAGCGTTTATTTAAGCCTCTGAGACAGCATTCCGTAAAGCAATAGAAATTGCCAAGTGCATTTGCCCCAGACAGGAATTTCAAGTGGAAATGACGCCATCGTGAGAGCAATCTGACTGCTGCTGGCAATACCAATGAGATGACATTATCACGTCTGGCCTCTAGGGTAAAGCGCCTGGTCGTAAAAAATTGACAATATTGAAGAAGAAGATGATGAAATTGAATATCCAACCCATCTAATTTAGTCGAAGAATAGAATTTTTGGTCCTTGTTGATATAATAGAAAATGGGGATTGTATTAAATTGGGGATTGTCATCGAGGAAATGCCAGAATTGAAATTCAAAACATTAATCCACTGACCTGTAAGCAAATACCTGATGGAGCAGCTGAGCCGGCGCCAGTGAAACGGCAGGCAGCGACGAAGGGCGTT
>JANIEQ010000138.1:0-18187 GCA_024708375.1 Oxalis stricta | reverse complement strand
TTTTATTTTATTTTTACATAGATTAATGGCTAATATATTGTTAAACTATTTTACATAAACTTCGGTGCACACATCGCTGCATAAAAGAGTATTATTCTCACAGGAATAATAATGCAATAATTTGTTCATGTGTAAACGAAATAAGTCAAGTATACTTTCCATTTTGAAATAATATATTGTTAAAGATTCTGTCGAGATTCTTATTTTTTTATGTAGAACAATTTATCGAGATAGAAAACTAGAGCTAATTTTTTTTATAAAGTCAGAATGAACAATAGAGATTATATTTGACATGGATCAACTAGTAAAATAACGGAAAATAATTTATTAAAAGCTCTTCAAAAGGAACACTATAAAAGCAGATTAAATGATTAACCTCGCTTCAATCGGATGAGTGCTCAACAAGAAAAACTCCAGAAGCCTTAGACTGGTCAAGATCATCTGTTGATCTTATCCTATCTCAATGATCCACTATCTTTCAATAAACAATGCAGGATCATATCAAATCTCCTAGCAAACGGTTTTGCCTATAAATGGGAGGAAGAGCCTCACTTTCTTCTTGCATTCAAACAAGAGAGAGTTGTACGAGAAAGATTACATTTCATCTCTGTGTTGCTTGATCGTCATCAATTCTTATACGATTTCAATAGTTTAAGCAATTAAATAGGATTAAGAGGTTGAGATAAAATAGGATGTAGGGCTATAGAGATATTAGTCAGAGTGACATGCTAGAATGAATCTAGAATGCATCTTAGATTTTGCGAATGGAATGTCCGGCGATAATTATAGCGAAAGATCGTTCAAATTTTATAATTTGGATGGGAAAGCGCATATGCGAGTATAAAGAACAATTAAGAATATTAAAATCATATGTTATAAGGCCTTATATTTTAATTAAATAATGCCAAAATATTCAATCGTGAACCGAAGTGAGAATGTGAAAATACCTTCAAAAAGTACATTCAAATTAAATTGTAAATGAACATGATTTCGAGTTTTGGTTCTAATGCGAAGCTCTTCTCCGTAAAAGAAGAAGGTTCTAATGCGAAGCTCTTCTCCAGTAAAACCTCCTCTTTTCCTAGCATGTGCTTGTAATCGGAATCCTAACAGGTTTAGACGACTTTATCTACGCCTAAGGCGTTGCACGACTTCCGATCTCAACATCAGCCCTTATAATTGCCACTCAAGTGGCATTTACTGCTAGTTTGTATTTTTTGGTTAAGCAAAAATTCACTTCCTTCAAATTTTATATTTTGGATGGGAAAGCGCATATGTAGTATAAAGTTGTGATTCCACTCAAGAAGATTGAAGCTAATTATAGTAACCAAATATGATGAGGAGTTTTGATAGTGAAGCTAGGAAAAGAAGTGTGGTTTGCTTAAAATTTTATAGTGAAAATTGTATATGTATATTATGTTTACAGTATAAAATTTTTATTTTTTAAAAGAACAATTAAGAATATTAAAACCATATGTTATAAGGCCTTATATTTTAATTAAATAATGCCAAAATATTCAATCATGTGAACCAAAGTGAGAATGTGAAAATGCCTTGAGAAAAGTACATTCAAATTAAATTGTAAATGAACATGATTTCGAGTTTTGGTTCTAATGTGAAGCTCTTCTCCATAAAGAAAGAAGGATTCTAATGCGAAGCTCTTCTCAGTAAAACCTCCTCTTTTCCTAGCGTGTGCATAATCGGAATCCTAACAGGTTTAGCACGACTTCATCTACTGCCTAAGGCGATTGCCAGACTTAAGATCTCAGCATCGGCCCATATAATTGCCCTCAAGTGGCATTTACAGCTAGTTTGCATTTCACTTGGACAGCAAAAGTCCACTTCCTTAATTTTATACTTTGGATGGGAAAGCGTATATCTATATGAGTTGTGATTCCATTCAAGAAGACCCAAACTTTAATTATAGTAACCAAATATGATTAGGAGTTTTGATAGTGAAGCTAGGAAAGAAGTTTGGTTTGTTTAAAATTTTATAGTGAAGATTGTTTATGTATGTTATGTTTACAATTAGAATTTTATATTTTAAAAAAATTAATTAAGAATATTAAAACCATATGTTATAAAGGCCTTATATTTTAATTAAATAATGCAAAAATATTCAATCGTGAACCGAAGTGAGAATGTGAAAATGCCTTCGAAAAGTACATTCAAATTAAATTGTAAATGAACATGATTTCGAGTTTTGGTTCTCGTATGAAACTGTTCTCCATAAAAAGAAGAAGGTTCTAATGCGAAGCTCTTCTCAGTAAAACCTCCTCTTTTCCTAGCATGTCATCAATCAATCCTAACAGGTTTAGACGGAATTGATCTACGCCTAAGGCGTTGCACGACTTCCGATCTCATGACATCAGGCCCTTATAATTGCCACTCGAAGTGGCATTTACCGCCAGTTTGCATTTTTACTGGTTAAGCAAAAATTAACTTCCTTCAAATTTTATACTTTGGATTGGAAAGCCTGTATATGAAGTATAAAGTTGTGATTCCACTCAAGAAAATTGAAGCTAATTATAGTAACCAAATATGATGAGGAGTTTTGATAGTGAAGCTAGGAAAAGAAGTTTGGTTTGTTTAAAATTTTATAGTGAAAATTGTATATGTATATTATGTTTACAATTAAGAATTTTTATTTTTTAAAAGAACAATTAAGAATATTAAAACCATATGTTATAAGGCCTTATATTTTAATTAAATAATGCCAAAATATTCAATCCGTGAACCCAGTGAGCATGTGAAAATGCCTTCACAAAAGTACATTCAAATTAAATTGTAAATGAACATGATTTGAGTTTTGGTTCTAATGCTGAGGCTCCTCCATAAAAAAGAAGAAGGTTCTAATGCGAAGCTCTTCTCAAGTAAAACCTCCTCTTTTCCTAGCATGTGCTGTAATCGGAATCCGATAACAGGTTTAGACGACTTTATCTACGCCTAAGGCGTTGCACGACTCAGATCTCAACATCTGACCCTTATAATTGCCACTCAAGTGGCATTTAGCCGCCAGTTTGCATTTTACTGGTTAAGCAAAAATTCACTTCCTTCAAATTTTATACTTTGGATGGGAAAGCGCATATGCGATATAAAGTTGTGATTCCACTCAAGAAGACTGAAGCTAATTATAGTAACCAAATATGATGAGGAGTTTTGATAGTGAAGCTAGGAAAAGAAGTTTGGTTTGTTTAAAATTTTATAGTGAAAATTGTTTATGTATATTATGTTTACAATTAAGAATTTTTATTTTTTAAAAGAACAATTAAGAATATTAAAACCATATGTTATAAGGCCTTATATTTTAATTAAATAATGCCAAAATATTCAATCTGTGAACCGAAGTGAGAATGTGAAAATGCCTTCGAGAAAAGTACATTCAAATTAAATTGTAAATGAACATGATTTCGAGTTTTGGTTCTCATGCGAAGCTCTTCTCCATAAAAAAGAAGAAGGTTCTCAATACGAAGCTCTTCTCCAGTAAAACCTCCTCTTTTCCTAGCATGTGCTGTAATCGGAATCCTAACAGGTTTAGACGAATTTATCTACGCCTAAGGCGTTGCACGACTTCCGATCTCAACATCAGCCCCTTATAATTGCCACTCAAGTGGCATTTACCGCTGGATTTGCATTTTTACTGGTTAAGCAAAAATTAACTTCCTTCAAATTTTATACTTTGGATGGGAAAGCGCATCTATGTAGTATAAAGTTGTGATTCCACTCAAGAAGACTCGAAGCTAATTATAGTAACCAAATATGATGAGGAGTTTTGATAGTGAAGCTAGGAAAAGAAGTTTGGTTTGTTTAAAATTTTATAGTGAAAATTGTATATGTATATTATGTTTACAATTAAGAATTTTTATTTTTTAAAAGAACAATTAAGAATATTAAAACCATATGTTATAAGGCCTTATATTTTAATTAAATAATGCCAAAATATTCAATCTAGTGAACCGAAGTGAGCATGTGAAAATGCCTTCACAAAAGTACATTCAAATTAAATTGTAAATGAACATGATTTCGAGTTTTGGTTCTAATGCGAAGCTCTTCTCCATAAAAAGAAGAAGGTTCTAATGCGAAGCTCTTCTCCAGTAAAACCTCCTCTTTTCCCTAGCATGTGCTGTAATCGGAATCCTAACAGGTTTAGACGACTTTATCTACGCCTAAGGCGTTGCCACGACTTCCGATCTCAACATCAGCCCTAATAATTGCCACTCAAGTGGCATTTACCGCTGGATTTGCATTTCTATGGTTAAGCAAAAATTCACTTCCTTCAAATTTTATACTTTGGATGGGAAAGCGCATATGCGAGTATAAAGTTGTGATTCCACTCAAGAAGATTGAAGCTAATTATAGTAACCAAATATGATGAGGAGTTTTGATAGTGAAGCTAGGAAAAGAAGTTTGGTTTGTTTAAAATTTTATAGTGAAAATTGTTTATGTATATTATGTTTACAATTAAGAATTTTTATTTTTTAAAAGAACAATTAAGAATATTAAAACCATATGTTATAAGGCCTTATATTTTAATTAAATAATGCCAAAATATTCAATCTGTGAACCGAAGTGAGAATGTGAAAATGCCTTCAGAAAAGTACATTCAAATTAAATTGTAAATGAACATGATTTCGAGTTTTGGTTCTCATGCGAAGCTCTTCTCCATAAAAAGAAGAAGGTTCTAATACGAAGCTCTTCTCCGTAAAACCTCCTCTTTTCCTAGCATGTGCGTAATCGGAATCCTAACAGGTTTAGACGGATTTATCTACGCCTAAGGCGTTGCACGACTTCCGATCTCAACATCAGCCCTTATAATTGCCACTCAAGTGGCATTTACCGCCGGATTTGCATTTTACTGGTTAAGCAAAAATTAACTTCCTTCAAATTTTATACTTTGGATGGGAAAGCGCATATGTAGTATAAAGTTGTGATTCCACTCAAGAAGATCGAAGCTAATTATAGTAACCAAATATGATGAGGAGTTTTGATAGTTGAAGCTAGGAAAAGAAGTTTGGTTTGTTTAAAATTTTATAGTGAAAATTGTATATGTATATTATGTTTACAATTAAGAATTTTTATTTTTTAAAAGAACAATTAAGAATATTAAAACCATATGTTATAAGGCCTTATATTTTAATTAAATAATGCCAAAATATTCAATCTGTGAACCGAAGTGAGCATGTGAAAATGCCTTCACAAAAGTACATTCAAATTAAATTGTAAATGAACATGATTTCGAGTTTTCGTTCTAATGCGAAGCTCTTCTCCGTAAAAAAGAAGAAGGTTCTAATGCGAAGCTCTTCTCCGTAAAACCTCCTCTTTTCCTAGCTTGTGCCGTAATCGGAATCCTAACAGGTTTAGATGACTATTATCTACGCCTAAGGCGTTGCACGACTTCCGATCTAAACATCAGCCCTTATAATTGCCACTCAAGTGGCATTTACCGCCGGATTTGCATTTTTACTGGTTAAGCAAAAATTCACTTCCTTCAAATTTTATACTTTGGATGGGAAAGCGCATATGCGGTATAAAGTCGTGATTCCACTCAAGAAGACTAACGCTAATTATAGTAACCAAATATGATGAGGAGTTTTGATAGTGAAGCTAGGAAAAGAAGTTTGGTTTGTTTAAAATTTTATAGTGAAAATTGTATATGTATATTTTGTTTACAATTAAGAATTTTTTTTTTAAGAACAATTAAGAATGTTAAAACCATATGTTATAAGGCCTTATATTTTAATCAAATAATGCCAAAATATTAAATCAGTGAACCGAAGTGAGAATGTGAAAATGCCTTCAGAAAAGTACATTCAAATTAAATGGTAAATGAACATGATTTCGAGTTTTGGTTCTAATGCGACTGCTCTTTTCCGTAAAAAAAGAAGAGGGTTCTAATGCGAAGCTCTTCTCCGTAAAACCTCCTCTTTTCCTAGCATGTGCTATAATCGGAATCCTAACGGGTTTAGACGACTTTATCTACGCCTAAGGCGTTGCACGACTTCCGATCTCAACATCAGCCCTTATAATTGCCACTCAAGTGGCATTTACCGCTGGATTTGCATTTTTACTGGTTAAGCAAAAATTCACTTCCTTCAAATTTTATACTTTGGATGGGAAAGCGCATATGCGGTATAAAGTTGTGATTCCACTCAAGAAGAACTGACGCTAATTATAGTAACCAAATATGATGAGGAGTTTTGATAGTGAAGCTAGGAAAAGAAGTTTGGTTTGCTTAAAATTTTATAGTGAAAATTGTATATGTATATTATGTTTACAATTAAGAGTTTTTTTTTTAAAAGAACAATTAAGAATATTAAAACCATATGTTATAAGGCCTTATATTTTAATCAAATAATGCCAAAATATTCAATATGCGAACCGAAGTGAGAATGTGAAAATGCCTTCACAAAAGTACATTCAAATTAAATTTTAAATGAACATGATTTCGAGTTTTGGTTCTAATGCGAAGCTCTTCTCCAGTAAAAGAAGAATGTTCTAATGCGAAGCTCTTCTCCGTAAAAGAAGAATGTTCTAATGCGAAGCTCTTCTCCATAAAACCTCCTCTTTTCCTAGCATATGTTGTAATCGGAATCCTAACAGGTTTAGACGAATTTATCTACGCCTAAGGCGTTGCACGACTTCCGATCTCAACATCAGCCCTTATAATTGCCACTCAAGTGGCATTTACCGCCGGATTTGCATTTTTACTGGTTAAGCAAAAATTCACTTCCTTGAAATTTTATACTTTGGATGGGAAAGCGCATATGCAGTATAAAGTTGTGATTCCGCTCAAGAAGACTCGAAGCTAATTATAGTAACCACATATGATGAGGAGTTTTGATAGTGAAGCTAGGAAAAGAAGTTTGGTTTGTTTAAAATTTTATAGTGAAAATTGTGTATGTATATTATGTTTACAATTAAGAATTTTTTTTTTAAAGAACATTTAAGAATATTAAAACCATATGTTTTAAGGCCTTATATTTTAATCAAATAATTCCAAAATATTCAATCTGTGAACCGAAGTGAGAATGTGAAAATGCCTTCACAAAAGTACTTTCAAATTAAATTGTAAATGAACATGATTTCGAGTTTTGGTTCTAATGCGAAGCTCTTCTCTGTAAAAAGAAGAAGGTTCCAATGCGAAGCTCTTCTCCGTAAAACCTCCTCTTTTCATAGCATGTGCTGTAATCGGAATCCTAACAGGTTTAGACGACTTTATCTACGCCTAAGGCGTTGCACGACTTCCGATCTCAACATCAGCCCTTATAATTGCCACTCAAGTGGCATTTACTGCCGGATTTGCATTTTTACTGGTTAAGCAAAAATTCACTTCCTATTCGATAAATGCAATATTCCTATTGTCTCTTGGAGCGGGTGTTTTAGCTCTTCACACTAGTTCGGATCGTCCTGACGGTGAAACGAACATAGAGTATTACATGGGGTTTTTCATGACGCTTGGCGCAGCAGCGTTGTACGGATTCATGTTGCCGGCGATTGAGTTCACTTATAAGAAGGCTAAACAGACGATTACTCATTAATTTCAGGCGTCATAATAACGGTTACTGCTACCCATGGTGGAAATTTTAGCTTGTTTTTCTACCACGAGAAATTTAAAGTTGAGAAAGGCATCTCACTTGTATTATCTCTTTTGGGTTTCGTATCCTACTTTTACGGCGAGTTCCTCGAAAACAAGAAGGAGAAGAAGAATAAACGTCTAGATCCGGACATCGAAGAAAATACACTCGAAGCTGTTCACTAGCAGGGCTGGCGAAAAAAATTACCCAATCTCTCAAAGAGAAAGGTGATATCACTAAACCACTATCCTGATTACCGTAGGCTAGCAAGTAGTCTCGAGAATAGAGAAGAAATCAGAGCAATTAGTTACATGGTCGTTTCAGACCAAGCCAGGAAGCTCGGCACAGCTGGAAAGCTGCACCAGGAGCACATCAGGGCAAGGAAACTTGTCATAAGTACCTGCTGTGCTTCATCACATTCAATAACTCTATGCTTTTTTATGGCTGTCTCAAAATTAACACCCAAAAAGTCTAATCTGCAAAATTGGTCCTTGAAACAATTTTCCTGTTGAATTTATTCAACCCAGACATACAATTAGAAGAATGATTCAAAAAAATCAAGCCAGCTGGAAACGAAAACAAAATCTATATAAAGAGAACATCTTCAGCTCACAGATATCAATTCATACGCAATAGAAACAGAAGGCTACAACAATCGATGTTGTTAATTAAAGAGAAAAACCCTCCTTCTCTTTATTAGCTGCAGATTTGGTAGCCATTAAACCTTTCGCTCCTTTGCCAAATATTTTCTACCTCCGGAAAATGAAACCAAACAGCAAGAAAAATTAGGAAACGAGGGTTTGATTGAGATGAGACATATTCGATATGGGTGTCAATATAGTTGTCAAGGTTCCGTTGGCAATAATAAATACCTATTGCGCAATTAATTAAGGGAAATTTGGGAGACAATAATATAATTATAATTAGTAAAAGCTTTTTAAAAAACACCTCTTCAATGCAGTTTTTTAAAGGAATCTCATTCGAAGGCAAATATATATCGATAAAAAACTCATTATATACCGAGAAAATCAGTACATCATAGTATATTATTAATTATAATTTGATTTTATTACATTCAACATAAGTTCTGAATTTATCATATATTTTCATTTTTCCTTAATATTTCTAGCAAGGCTCACTAATTACATTGTAAAGACATTGACCATTGATGCATTTTGGACCACCCTGAATCAGGCACATCATGAAAGGGCAATCAGCTGGGCTTCTTACAGTTGACGGTGCCATCCGTCTGCTTTTAATTTGTTTTGGGGTGGCTTTAAAACAACCACAATGGCTAGCCGAACAAACCACTTGGTGCAGCGGTGGACACTCTCGTCTTGTGGCAATCTGATGTAACGTTACAAAACTCACACGAAGATGTCTGATATCATGCATAAACCTACATATATATTGATGTTTAATAAGTAAACAATACCCATAAATTATAAGAAGTAAATAGATAATTATAACTAAATATTAGGGGAAAATGAACTAACAAAAAGAAATCATGAAAACTGATGAAAGCAATGAGTTAGCCATCTCGTGATGAAGATATTTTCTCCTTTTATTCTTCTGAGAGTATTTTTATCTTTGATTTGAGTTGTTAGTTGAGCTATTTTGAAAGTATTTATAGAGCTAAATTATAGGAGCAAAAACTCTATCCAAGTCTATTAGGATCGATCACATGATACTTATTTATATAATTTGAAATGCAATCAGATAATTTATTTTATTTAAACAAATTTATGTGATTCTTTTTTATCAAATAATGATAGGTGATCAAATATGAATTGATTTGATCAACTTTTTTTTATCTTTTCTTTTATAAAAGAAATATGAAATTTGAGCCAAAATTAATATCCATTTCTGATTTTTATATTATAAGCTAAAGTATTGTTAGACTATTTTATGAACTAGTGCACGTGTCGTCCCATAAAAAGTATTATTCTAACGACAAAATCGATTAAAAATACGTAATCATTCGAACACAAGTATTCTCCTTTTATAAATTTGTCTAGACTATACATTGTAATGGTGAATCTTAATTCTACTAATAACATAAACAAAAGCTAGCAAATTTATAAGAACTATAAGAGAATTTCATATTTCTATAAGACATCACTATATCCATCATCAATGTCAATACTAATATTGCATTTGATTTATATGAACTTTCATCAGTTACGTACAACTCACCTTTAGCTTAAAGTATGTGTATATATCATTAATCAACTATATTTACTCCATATTAAGCATATATATGTCTATGGTAGTAGAGGATGGATCAAAATACTAAATTCTATGATTGGTCTAAGTTCTACTATAAAAGTAACAAGTTTCTACCAATTTAACACTTCAACTATCATCTAAATAGCTAGAGTTCGACTAAGACGTCCCAGGATATTTTGTTTTAATCTTTCGATAAGGCCATATATTAATACTAAATTTATACTTTTCGTGGACAAAGTTTAGAAAACTGTTTTATGATAAATAGATTTTGATTCTTACCGCCAACAAATTAGCAAAGGTGAGAGTCGATTTGATTTGGTCGATTCCTATTAAAACATCGATTGCATTAATCGCGGTCATGTTTGATTTCAAAGAATTGAAAATCGATTGTGAATTACCAACTTTAATTTTAAAATTCCTGAAAGTAAGAGAAAAACTTTTTAAAAAAAAATTAAAAAGAGAGAAAAACTTGCTTTCATATGCATCCTTTACGAGACAATTGCTGATCAGTGATCTGCAGGAAAGAACAATTACTTTACTACTTGAAATGATACTTAAATTAAACGTACCTATTTGAAAATTTCCATTGATTATTATATTTATAAAAATACGATGACGAAGTAGAAAAGAAAGAAAATTAATTTGCCATTGTAAATGCCTAGAAGAAAAAATACTACTAATACAGTAGCTGAGGTGCTTATTACATATTGTCGGGCCACGTGTAATATTTAGCAGATTGCAATGCTTCAATGGGGGAAAAGTTGGGCCCATATTTATGTCCAGAATATGTAAGCTTGCTCACGATTCATTCAATTTAAAACGATCTAAGGTTGAATCCTTTGTAAGAGTTTTCAACAAGATGCATAAAAACAAGATGAATAATTAAGAAATAGAAGTATCTAGAACATGGGTGCATGTATGATCTATGTTTTTTTTTTTTTTTTTTTGAGGTCTGATCTATGTTTTTATTGAGATGTTGGGAGATGAGATAAATCGTTAAATCGTCCATTAGTATATATATTTATTAACAGAAATGTCGGTAGGACCTAAGCACTGCCACACTACCCATTATTAGACACGTGAAAGAATGATAAAAAGTAACAAAATTCTATTGGTTTAGCACTTATATTATCACCTGGATAGCTAGGTCTCGACTCCCACCCAAGATATTTCATTTTAATTTTTTGATAAGGCCTTATATTACTACGTACTATGTTTACTTTTCATGGAAAAAGTTTAGAAATATATTTTACGAAAACACTTTGACTCTTACAATATTCATTCATTCCGGCCAAGACAATAGTATATATTCGAGACTAGTCGAAAATATTCTAAGAAATAAATCAATCAATCGCTAAGTCAGCAACATAAATTCACACATTTGATGATCTCCGGACCTTTTTCATAGACAAAATTGAATGGTACGTCAAAGTTTAATGATCATGGATGAGTAGACAACACAAACTTCCCACAAGCATGCTTAATAAATTTGGATACTGCGATTGTTAGATCGATTCAAGAAAAAGGTACCACCTTCATTTGGGGATGACAATATATAATAGCTGATTCAAAGAGGATTAATAAAATAGAAATGAAAAAAAGATATGCAAGAAAGAAAAAAAAGAAAAATGGTGAGGAGTACATTTAATTTGTATTTTCCGTCTATTCGTAACACGGACAGATGCAGGATTAAATCTCTAAGTAGTATGTGATGGAATAGCTTGTTTAATAGAGCTTGCATTTCGGGGAAGTTGTGGAAAGTTTGATTAGCTCAGAAGACAGAAGAAAGCACTAAAGAAGAAGAAGAAAGCATGCTTGCAGTTGAAGAAATCGAGCTCTTCAATGGACAAGATGATCAAAGTGGGAATCAAAACTTTCGTGGAGGCATTTCTGAATGAGTTAAAGGGTTTCAAGAGGTGAAAGAAACGGAAGACAGATCAAGGAAGAAGCAATGTGAGAGAAAGATTGAAGTTGATTATGCACTTGTGACTGTCGAGGAACGAAATGGCACGTGGAAAGAAATCAAGGATCTTGATGTTCCTGCACTTAAGAGTTGAGGACTATGCCGGCTTTTAAACAAATTTATTTATTTTATTCAAAACTTTTTTGTGATTCTTCCTAGTCAAGTAATTGCAGCTGATCAAATATGATTTTATTTGACCACTTTTTTTCTCTCTTTACAAGAACAAGTATAAAATCTCAATGCAAATTAATGGTCATTTTTATTTTTGGATAGATTATTGGCTAAAGTATTGTTAGACTATTTTATAAAAAATTCTAGTGCACGTATCGTCGCATAAAGAATATTATTTTCATGAGAAGTTACTTAAATATAGTCACTGAATGCAAGTATGCTTTTTGATAAATTTTTCTAGACTGAACAATGTAATATTGGTGAATCATAATAGAATTCAAATAAAGAGAGTTACATCGCATAAGGTATCACAATATCCCTCATCAATGTTTTCTTTTGAAATTCAACTGGCAACATTTTATTAAGGTCCATTTGGTTTTATTTTTGTAGTTATTTTTACTTTTTATGAAGTGACAAATGCGTTCGGTTCCTTAAAAATTCGACCCTTTTTAAAAAGTCCGTTGGAAAAATGGGAGCTTTTCAAAAGTAACTCAGAGTTACTTTGAGAAGTCGACTTTCTTGAGAAGCGCTAATGGAAAATAAAACGCAAGTGAATGTACAAAACTATCCTCATTCAATTAACACTCGAGTCCATTTTTACCCTTAAAAGCCATAATATTCTCAACGCACACCTATCAAAGATAAATAAAAGATGTCGAATATAAGTGCCCTCTCATTGCAATATCTCTCCCAAGAACAAGAATCACAACTGGGCAGCTCGTTCGTTCCTTAACAAGTTCAACTCTCTATCGAATTCTCAAAGTTTGCAATAGCCTTCTCTATTTCGTAATCCTATTATTCTTTTTGTGATGATTTTAATATCCTTTCCGTGCTTTGATAGATACAAAATTAACTTTTATTGCTCATTATATTTATTGTCACATTTGTGCCATGTAATCTTTGTTTCTCCCTGGAGATGATAAGTATGAGAGATTGATCTTATTCGAGATCTCCTTATCATTCTAGGAGCAGAAGCTTCTATATGAGCATGTGTGTTGATTATTCAAGGTAGAAAGAAAAACAAGAGGTCCCATAATATGCAATGAGAAAAATCTCCTCTTTTGTGTTTAATTGTCTAATTGATGATGTACTATTATTCTCCTTGTCGAGGGTTCTATAGTCGGTGTGTTAGAAACTTGTACAATAATATTTCTCGATTTTTGTTGTTAATGTGTATTGACGACATACTAGTTTGACTATGTAACTTGTTGATTGGTGCTAATATAGTTCAAACTATTACTGTTCTTCTTTTCTTATTCGAGAATGGGTTATCATCAAAAAGAAAAAAAAAAAAACCCAAATTGTTTGGTCGGTTGAGCACCATCAACGATCAGTTAGGTTTATCTCGCTAAAGGAGTGTGTCTTAGACCTAATAAAGGGTCCATGAAATGATTCTTGATATTAATAAAAGGCAACCCTTGATATTGATTATTGATATTAAGGGAACGAGCGATGTTAAAAGCAATTAACACAAATCGTGACAATTACAGCTCTACTAAGTCGCTCATAATTAATACAATATTATTTATCAACAAGCATTGGTCATGGTCACAAAATCAATTTAGATTTCGACATGGAACTCTCATTATCAATTATGATTTATATTTTTTCTTGCACAATTAACATGCTTGCTAGTTGTAGGCTCTTAATCCATCTAAGGAACATGCTAGTTATGTTAGAAGAATCACGAGATTTGTGAAAAGCAGCTGTGATTATGGTTTATGGTATGAAAATGGTGGAAAAGGAGAGTTGTTAATGTTTTGTGATGCTAGTTATGGAAATGAAGAAAAGATGCAGGAGTAGGAGTGGATATTGCAGTAGTTTTGGCTCAAGAATCTTTTCTTGGAGCTCAAAAAGTCAGAAAACTGTGGCACAATCAACTACGAAAGCAGAATACATTAGCAATCAACTTGGCAGCTAAGCAAGCTATATGGATTAAGAAGATTCTAATAGACATTGGAGAGTTGAAAGAATTATGTGTTCCTATCTATTGTGATTCTAGTTCTGCAATTTCTATGGCTGAAAATCCAGGTGATCACTTCAGAACAAAGCATGTGAACATCAAGTACCATTTGGTGAGAGAGTTGATTGAGAAGAAGAAAATCATAATGGTGTATTGCAGGACAAATTTCCAACTTGCAGATATTTTCACCAAGTCACTTCGAAAATGGAGATTTGATTTTCTTGGTAAAACTAATAGGAATGCGAGGCTCCATCAAACAAAGGAGGAGTCTGTTGGAATAGCTTGTTTAATAGAACCTGCATTTCAGGAAGTTGTGGAAAGTTTGGTTAGCTTAGAAGAGAAGAAAGTGTCAAAGAAGAAGAAGAAAGCATGCTTGCGGATGAAGAAATCGAGCTCTTCAATGGACAAAATGATCAAAGTGGGAATCAAAACCTTCTTGGAAGCATTTTCTGAATGAGTTAAAGGTTTTCAAGGTGAAAGAAGCAAAGACAGAGTTGATTGGAAGCAATGCAAGAAAGGATTGGAGAAGATTCCGCATTTGTGTACTATCGAGGACGATTTTGCACATCGTCGAAAGGTCGAGGACCTTGGTGTTCCTGCACTAAAAGTTGGGGACTACGTCGGCTTTTCTGAAACTTCCTCAATCGGAAACACAAATGACATTTGGCGGACCGAACGACACATCGTCGGAGCTCAGGCGACATGTCGGACGACTCGGGAAGAAGTCGACAACAACGCCTCATTGAGCTAATTCACCTACAATTCCCCGAAATGAAAATGCCCAATTCGAAGGTTAGGGTTTCCTGTTTTAAGACTTGCTATAGTGTTTCAAGACTTTTCGTTTTTAGTTTTCGTCAAAATAAAACTAGGGTTTAGTCGTAAATTCGTTGTAGTTGATCAAAACAATCGATTCAAAACTCTAGATTCACTTTAATGGATGCTACGAATCGAATGGTTAAGTCAATTTCATCGATTATTTAGTAAAGAATAAAATGTCCGTCTCAAGTTGTCGATTGTTCATCATGACTGCTTGTGATTTGGGGATTTCTCACTGCAAGTTGTTTTTGGCTGGGATTTTGATTCAGAAAGCACACATTAGGTGTTTGTGAAGATGTTTGTATACAAACTTTGTGATGAAAGAGCTCAGAAATGATCATGGTACTCAAAGTAGCTAGTTTTAGCTTAGTTTTCGCATTTTCAATTCCAGTTTTAGTTTTAGTCAATCAAATGAAGAAGTTTAAGTTGGAAAAGTTCAGTAGTAGTATAGTAGAAGTTTTCGCATTGGTACTATGTCATTTGAAGCTCAAAATCAAAAGTCAAGTGCAAAGTCAACAAAAGGCCTATTGTGTTGATTTTCCGCATAATTTAAGCTCAAGTTGCGAGTTGTAGTGAAGTTTCTATCCAGTCTTTTGCAGCATCATTTGAAGATTAAAAGAAAGCTATATGAAGAGAAAATGCAAGCAAAAACTCGAGTCGTTTTTGAGCATTTTGGCATATTTGTGTATAAGTGGTCCCAAAATGTTTTTCTTGCTTTTCCTACATGTAATTTTATTTTTTCAGAAAATTTGTAAAAGACTTATGACGTCTAGGTTAGTTAGAGATCACTATATAAGGTCTCTAACTTTCCCTTTTCCGATTATGAGATTTAGTTGAAATCAAAATAGATCTGAAAATTTTCCATTAAAGTTCATCATTTTATTTTTTCAGTTTTAATAGCCTTTTCATGTTGAATTGGTTTTGAGTGTTACCTTAGTAAACTAAACTTCTAATCTAAACACAATAGATATCTATATTAAGCTTTCAAATTCAATCAAACTTTGCACAAATTCGATTATCATCATCTCGATTATAATATTCCAAGTTTTGTATCTTGTATTGTTCTATTTTTTTCCGCTATAAATTTTGTTTTTGCACCATCGGTACTGCTTGTAATCTCTTCTAGCTAGGATTACAGGTGCTTATGAGTATGGACGATTTTTTTCTTTTTTATTTGGGGTACTAGGAATATATTTAGATTGTAAATATACGCATCATTCATTAATATTAATAGTAATGCTGACTATTATTTTGTTCTAAGTTTAAGAAATATATATAAAATTTATTTTGGCATTATCTAAATATAATATGTCAATCTTAAAAGTTAAGCACATTTTAACCAAAATAATAAGAATAAGTCAGTTAATCAAGGTAAATTTAAAAATACCAATAGAAAATAAATAATTAAAAGTAAGGACCGTATAAAATTAAATATATAGGATAAAATTAAACTATCGAGATCGAACCGAACCGAAAGTGAGTAAAGGAAATTAACCCGAAAACACAGACTTGATGATTCTGATTCTAGCCTGATTAACCTTGCTTCTTTGAAAATCTGGTTTTTTTTACATGACTTTTTCTTTTAGGCATAACAAAGTAGTGTAGATATATCATCCATGTCAAGAGGATCTTTTGTTGCTGGCCAGACATCTTTATCATCACCAAAAGTTATGAATTTAAGTTAAAGTCCGTTGAAGTTTGGTATTAATTATAAATATTTGACAATTTTCCAGGGAGTGCTTGAAAAGATGAACAAGCTAGAGAGAAGGCATGTGATTTTGTGGATGGCGGGGGCTCGTAATGAGAATGTGACGGACCCGCATTGGAAAGGAAGTTACGTGGAAGACGATGGGCTAAAAGAATTGATTTGTACTATCCATACCAACAAGTTGCAACTTCTTTTCGGTAGCCCATCGATAGAAACTCCACGGTTAAGCGTGCTCGACCTGGAGTAGTCGAGGATGGGTGACCATCCGGGAAGTTTCTCGAAATTTTCCGGATAGCGTGCGAGTGAGGACAAAGCATGCTTGGAAAGACGTGTGTTGGTCCGTGGAGACAGTCTTGTCGATTCTTTGGCGACGCCGTGCTCGTCGTGCCGCCGGTGCCGGTGAGATCGAGAACGGCCGGCCGGGCGGGGCCGGGTCGTTACAATTTGGTATCGGAGCCGACCACGTACACTTTCGAGACAATGTTGGGAGATGATTGGGCCTACCTCGGCGAGGACGCCGAGTCATAAGGAGGGGTGAATGTGAACACCCGCATTGAGAATGTGACGACCCGCATTGGAAAGGAAAGGTACGTGGAAGACGATGGGCTAAAAGAATTGATTTGTACTATCCATACCAACAAGTTGCAACTTCTTTTCGGTAGCCCATCGATAGAAACTCCACGGTTAAGCGTGCTCGACTCGGAGTAGTCGAGGATGGGTGACCGTCCGGGAAGTTTCTCGAAATTTCCCGGAGAGCGTGCGAGTGAGGACAAAGCATGCTTGGAAAGACGTGTGTTGGTCTGTGGAGACAGTCTTGTCGATTCTTTGGCGACGCCGTGCTCGTCGTGCCGCCGGTGCCGGTGAGATCGAGAACGACGGCCGGGGCGGGGCCGGGTCGTTACGGTGGAGTAAAAAAAATTTGTTGGGAGGCGAAAAATTTTAAAATCAAAGTATAGAGACTAAATATATATTTTATTCAAATTATAGTGTTTTTGTAGAAAATTCTTTTAAGTAGGGGCACACTATACATTTTTCTTTTCTTTTTCAAATATTCAACATTTATATGCATGCCGAAAAACTTAGGGTTGAGGTGCCGAACCCCCTCCTTATGCAAAGGGTGAAGCTCCGTCCCGGTTGGATGGAACATCCATCGATAATTAAAGCAACTTTTTATAGTGAAAGATCGTTTAAATTTTGTACTTAGTTGACAAGTACGCATAAAGATCACTTATAAGGTTGTGATTCCACGATAATTAAATTTGTGAATCGAAGTGAGAATGTGAAGATGCATTCGCAAAAGTACGATTCAAATTAAATTGTAAATAGAGATGATTTCGAGTTTTGGTTTGATGGGCTTCTAAAAACATCACAAAACCTACTCATGTCTAAGGCAAAGTAATTCCCGGTTTTTCTTATAGACTACCATTTGGATGAAGCGTTGTTAATTACTATTGTATACATAGTATATTGTGCATATACTTAAACAGAGTCAGTTTCTTTTTTTTAATCCAAAAGCAATACAAGTGATGATCCGTGTGAATAGAGTTGTCAAGATTTCGTTAAGCGATTATAAATTTTAATATGCAAGTAATTAAGGGAAATTCAGGAGACAATAATATAATTTTAATTAGTTAAAAGCTTTTAAAAAACACCCCTTTAATATAGAGTTTTCAAAGAATCTCATTTCAAGGAAATTGTGTATCAATTAAAAACTCATTTTATACTAGAGAAAATTACTATATCATAATACATAATTAATCATAACT
>JANIEQ010000137.1:0-18247 GCA_024708375.1 Oxalis stricta | reverse complement strand
CGAGTCCCAGGAGGAAGAAGATGAGTATGTCCAACAGTCCAAATTCTGGAGCTTCCTTTTGTATTTCTCAGTTTTCATCATGCATTAAATAAATACACTTGTTTCTTATTTGTCTCCTTCTTGCTTCCTAGTGAGAGTGCAAATGAATACACTGATGACGAGATGTCAGCTGGAAGGTTGAGAAGAGCATCAGCTAAATGCTTGGCTGCATTAATTGGTTCTCGTCCTGAGTTGCTTGCCAAGCTGTCACGAGGAGGTATTCCTTAAACATTGTCGAAAGCAAAAATAAATCTCTTTTGGTGTTTAACACCTTAAAGGGCCTTCTTTTCCTTTCCTTTGAGACTGAGTTTAAACATTTTACATGGCCTATTCATTTAAGGCAATTTTAATTTCATGAGAATTATTCTGTCGCAATTGTTTTGCCTTTTTTTTCCCTCCTAATATTTGTATTTTCATGTGTGGTACATTGCATAACAAAACCTGTTTTTAGTATGGAAATGTTAACAATTGTGACTTGCTCCATGTACGACTCTAAAGGTGGATCTTGTTATCTGCAGGCATCACCAAAGTTGATTGATAGGTTTAAAGAAAGGGAAGAGAATGTAAAGAGTAAGTTACTTTGTTATGTTTAGATTCTTACTCACATCTGAATGGTTTGGTTGGTGACATGAATTATTATAATGCAGATGGATGTATTTCATACATTCGTGGAGTTGCTGCGCCAAACTGGAAATGTTACGAAAGGCCAAACTGACATTAATGAAACAAGGCAAGCTTTATCCTGTTGTTATAGCAATATTTCTCTAGATATGATGTGATTTAACATGTATGGTGTTTGCTTGTAATATAGACATGCTCAAGATATGTGATTTTCTAACTACGTTTGACATGCATTTTATGCCTATATTATGCAGTCCTAGATGGTTGTTAAAGCAGGAAGTGGGAAAGATAGTTAAATCCATAAATAGACAGCTACGTGAGAAATCCTGTGAAGACAAAGGTTAGAACTACAGTCAAAGATGTGCTTTCTGATTTATTGGTTACTGGTTACGTGCTGCTTATATTTTATGCCTCAATTTTCTGCAGGTGGGAGCATTTTCTGTTTTGAAAGAACTTGTGATTGTCTTGCCAGATTGCCTTGCAGACCATATTGGATCGCTCATCCCAGGAATCGAGAAGGCACTAAATGTAGGGAAAAGTATATGGTCTCGGATGTTTATAACACTCATGATTATTTGCTTTTTATTCTGTTTAGTATTCTTTTTGATATAGTTTACATTTTCCAGGACAAATCTTCCACCTCAAATTTGAAGATTGAAGCTCTGACATTCACACGGTTGGTATTGGCTTCACATTCTCCTCCTGTCTTCCATCCTTATATTAAGGTAAATGGCAATTATCTTCATTCATATATCTTTTGTTCAACTTTGTGTCTCATTGAAAGTAGCTATGTGTGTCACACCATGAAAACTTTGAATTTCCCCATGCTGATATTGTCATATGTGGGAGTAGTTGTTCGAAGATGCATGAGAGTGAAGACTGATTGTAGAATGAATGATGGCGCTTGATAATATTCCTTTGCATATAACAAAAAATATTCTCATATTTGTTTTTGGTTCCTCTTAAATATTAATGAAAGAGTTATGCAAGACTGAATTCATAAGTCTTCATGTGTGTGAATACTGAATTTTCGATGATGTCTATGACAGGATCTTTTGAGTCCAGTTTTATCAGCTGTTGGTGAACGGTACTACAAGGTCACTGCTGAGGCATTAAGAGTATGTGGTGAACTTGTTCGTGTTGTGCGCCCCGATATTGAGGTGAGGGCAACGCTTGCTCTTCAACTTTGCAAAACTATATTGGGCCTTTCCCTGATAAGTCAAATGTTTCATTGTACAGGATATTGGTTTTGATTTTAAACCTTATGTGCATCCGATATATAATGCAATAATGACGCGGTTAACTAACCAAGACCAAGATCAGGTCAGCAAAGCATTCAATGATCTTCTTTTTCATCTTGATTTTTTTTTTTTTTTTTACGAGTACTTATGATATTTTTGTCTTTCTTCAGGAGGTTAAGGAGTGTGCTATTACATGCATGGGTCTTGTCATTTCAACATTCGGTGATAATCTTAGAGTAGAATTACCTGCATGCCTCCCTGTACTTGTTGATCGCATGGGGAAATGAGATAACAAGACTTACAGCCGTGAAGGTTGGTCATTATTTAGTCTTTCTGATTTATGGAGGCTGTTTGATGGTCCCTACATGCTTCATGAATGCATATCTGTTCTTATTTTATTATTATATTATTATTATTATTATTATTATTATTATTATTATTTCGATGCTCTGTTAATGGGTTTTAGTATTCGATTGTCAGCATTCTAAAGAAAATGATTAGTTATTGCCTTGCTGGGGATAGTCTCGAATTGCCTTGGTGTCTCTTCACAACATTAAATCTTTAATCTTGAGCATTGAATGCAGGCTTTTGCGGTCATAGCCACTTCTCCTCTTGGGATAGATCTTTCATGCGTTCTGGAACATGTAATCACTGAACTGACGGCATTCTTGCGTAAGGTAATGTGGTTTGTTCCCTAGTCAGATGTAATACATATTTTATCACTGTTTGATCCTGATTATTCTTAGTATGACTAATAAGTTCAAGGCATTGTGTTTTGAGATGTAGGCTAATCGAGCTTTAAGGCAGGCCACTCTGGGAACACTTAATTCCCTAATAGTAGCTTATGGTGACAAAATTGGTTCATCTGCTTATGAAATCATCATAATTGAACTTTCAACTCTCATAAGGTTTCCTCTTATTCATTGCTTGATGGTACACTCGCATTCCATGTAATGTTTGCTAGAAATGCATGTATGTCTCAAACTTTTTCTCTTTTCTTTTCTGTCGTATAGTGACTCAGACTTGCATATGACTGCACTTGCACTGGAGCTTTGCTGTACCTTAATTTGCTGACAAGAGAGCGAGTCCAAATGTTGGCTTGGCCGTCAGAAATAAAAGTTCTTCCTCAGGCTTTGACATTGGTCAAAAGTTCATTGCTGCAGGGTCAAGCATTTTTGGTAATTGGAAATTTTGTATATTTTTATAATTTTATTGTAGAATCTCCATATATGTTTTTTAATTGGCCTTTGTTTGATGTGGCAGGCTTCACGCAACTTTTTCGCTGCTCTAGTCTCTTCAGCAAATACGAGTTTCGATACTCTTCTGGACTCTCTTCTTTCATGTGCTAAGCCATCTCCACAATCAGGGGGTGTTGCAAAACAGGCCCTGCATTCAATAGCTCAGTGTGTCGCAGTTCTATGCCTAGCAGCTGGTGATAGAAAATGTTCATCCACCGTTGTGATGCTTACAAACATTCTAAAAGCTGATAGTAGTACCAACTCAGTAAGTTGATTTTCAACCTAAAATCTTAATCTCCACCAGTGGGTGGAATCTTAAGATTATTAGAATTTGAACTGGAGCTTCCAATAGAAAAATAAATCCTGTTTAGTTTTATATTTTTGTTGAAGTATTGCAATCTTTATATCATTCCTTATGGTGAAGGTTCCTTTCTCTTATTAGGCTAAGCAGCACCTTGCCTTGCTATGCTTGGGGAAATTGGAAGAAGAAAAGATCTTAGCTCGCATGCTCATATAGAATCAATAATTATCGAGTCTTTCCAATCTCCTTTCGAAGAGATAAAGTCTGCTGCGTCTTATGCGCTTGGCAATATTGCTGTTGGCAACCTGTCAAAGTATTTGCCCTTCATCTTGGACCAGATTGACAACCAGCAGAAGAAGCAATACCTGCTGCTCCACTCTTTGAAAGAGGTGAGTATTCTTCTTTTAGCTTGGTAAATGATGTATGTTATTACTTACCAGCTTCTTTGTTTTTTGAGAATGCGGACTTCCTCTTTTTCAGGTTATTGTGAGGCAGTCTGTAGATAGTACGGATTTCCAGGATTCAAGTGTTGATAAAATTCTGAATTTGCTGTTCAATCATTGTGAAAGTGACGAAGAAGGTGTTCGGAATGTTGTTGCTGAGTGTCTGGGTAAGATTGCCCTAATCAAGCCTACAAAACTCGTCCCGGCCCTTAAGGTGAGATTATATATCTCTTAAGCCTATTTTTACCGTGTTACTTTTTAATCTTATGCAAGAACAACAAGTGTAATGATAAATGGTTTTTGAAATCTCACAGGCAAGAACAACCAGTCCGGCTGCATTTACTAGAGCAACTGTTGTTACTGCTGTTAAGTATTCTATTGTCGAGAGGCAAGAGAAAATAGATGAGATTATATATCCTGAGATTGCATCATTCCTTATGCTCATCAAAGACCAGGACCGTGTAAGTCAATAAATTCTTGTTTCTTCGATAATTGCATAAATTATGTTTGTTTTTAGGATACGGAGATAAAAAGGTTGACTTTTTTGTTGGGTATGCAGCATGTGAGGCGTGCAGCTGTCCTGGCATTGAGTACATTTGCTCATAATAAGCCTAACCTCATTAAGGGTCTTCTTCCTGAACTTTTGCCTCTTCTTTATGATCAAACCGTCGTTAAGGTAAACTAATTACTTGGTTTAACTAATTACATGTAAGTGGATGTGCTTATGACACTTATATTTTGCTTTCTTTGTCTGCTACAGAAAGAATTAATCAGAACAGTGGATCTTGGTCCCTTCAAGCATACTGATCGACGATGGTCTTGAGTTGAGGAAGGCTGCTTTTGAATGTGTTGACACTTTGCTCGACAGTTGCTCTCGATCAAGTCAATCCTTCATCATTCATTGTTCCATACCTCAAATCTGGTCTTGATGGTAAAAATTTTCACTCTTTTTACCTGTATTTTTTGCAAAATATCCTCTCTTTTGTTCTTAAATTAATGACAACACTTTTGGTTTTCATGTCATCCTCCACCCAGATCATTATGATGTGAAAATGCCTTGCCATCTTATTCTATCAAAACTTTCCGACAAGTGTCCATCTGCTGTATTGGCTGGTTAGTAACGTCAATGGCTTGCATTTTCAGTTATTATTACACAAATATCACAAAAACATCACTCTGAAAATCTTTCTCAATGTTGTTATTTAGTATTGGACTCTCTGGTTGACCTCCTACAAAAAACAATCAACTTCAAGCCAAAGCAAGATGCTGTGAAGACAAGAAGTAGATCGCAATGAAGACATGATTCGCAGTGCTCTTCGAGCTATTGCCTCTTTGAATCGCATAAGGTTTGTTTTGTTTTTCGCTTACATTAATTCATACATACTATAATTAATGTAAAATAAACTTGGCTATTAATTACTAACATTTTGATTAATAAAAAATTGCAGCGGAGGTGATTGCAGCATCAAATTCAAGAACCTCATGAATGAGATTCACGAAGTCGAACGCATTGTGGGACAAGTACTGTTCTATCCGGAACGAATGAGCGATAAAAAATGCATTCTGTGGACTGAGAGTTGGGAGCTTCTCAGAGTCGATCGATTGAGAATCATAAAGCTGGAACATTTGACTTATTAAAAGTAAGATTTTCATGTATAGCAGCATCAAAACAATTTGCCCCTCTCAGTAGAAGAAGAAAGCTGCACATATTGATTCTGGTTGATGAATTCTGAGGATTCCATGTAATGGTTTTTTCTACTTGTTTTAGAAAATCTGGATATAAACTTGGTTTTTTCTTTGTCGAAATTTTCCGAATAGTCTTTCGCCTTCGTATTCATTCTACTACTCTCGACATTTTAGGCTGGTAATTACGAAGTTTAATACCCCTCCGTCCAAATGTTGGCTTGGCTGCCGGAAATAAAAACAGAAACGAAAATCAAACAGTAGTGATGATGTGATTGGTTCTTAGTCTAACTTGAGCTTGGAAAATGCAGGAGGCAAGTTTTTTTCAGTAAGAATTTAGCTCTACCATTATGTGGAGGTATTTTTTTTTATTTAACAAACTTCCACTAAATGATTCTTACATAAACTCTAAACATAAGAAATCTGACATCATTAACTTACAATTTCATTTCTTTTTTTTTTCACCATTTGACCTCAAGAATTGGTAACTTACATATCACGCCATAAAAAAATTTGTTTATCGCAGCTAACCTGAATTTTCCAGGAGCAGTCATGAGATCATATGGCTCTGAACCAACAGCCAAGGGAGATCACTGTTTCATGGAGAACAAGCTTATTTGAACTTGAATGGCGTTGAAGTCGGAATGATGTTGCATCAGGAGTTTGACCTCGTACGGATCAACTGTAATAGAATCATCCAAATGTGCCAAACAAGCAATTGGCAAGAGAGCACCACAAAGACAAATCTTTATGGCAGCAATATTATAGTGAAAAATCATGACTTTGCATGAGGGTGCCACACTACCTACATCTTCTTTTGCAACTCTAACTTCTAAATAGTTTGATCAGTATACATTCTCACCAAAGTTTCATAGTGGATCACTTTCATACTTGTCATCACTCACATTGTCTCACATCCAATATTGACTTCTCTACTCTCATACACATCGAGAATAAAATATAGGCTATGATACTCCCTGCAATGCAAAGTGATCAACCATTATTAGATTTTATACAAGTGAGAAATTCATTTTATCGAAAGTTGAGCCATTTGACATATTCTGTCATGGTGACAACATATTTTACTATTATTTATTAAGGAAAAAAAATACCTCCCTACGATCTGGCATGTCTTTTCTCTTCGTTGAGTCACCACCCTCTAATTCCATCAAATGTTTTTCCACCACATGTTTCAAGAAAAACATGAATCGCAATGTCATACCCAGACGACCTCATAGATATCATTCCCACAATTCTCCTCTCATAATAAAAATAGGACCTCCTGAACAACTCTCTCCAGAAAAAAGACCATTCATCTATATTATAGGATGCATGTGCTGACGCCTATCAAATTGCTCAAAAATGCTAACATTCCAAACATGTCCCATCATCCTGTATGGTGGTGTCACATCCGTTGACTTTGACTTATAAAATTGATAAGTTGAATTATCCAATGGCAGTTCTGGATTATTCACACATTGGTAGGCAGCCCCTACCAATTAGAGTGATCCTACAAACTCACTCAAGATTCCCAACGTGAAACAATTGTTCGGGCGAAAGACAATGTGCCATCCGATGCCAAAGGGCCGGATTAATTAAAAAGTAAATAAATAAGAAATGTAAATTACAACGATGCCCCCCTATTATTATACCATGCATTTTTATTTTCTTACTAAGAACACAGTTACAGAGACAGACTTTATGATGATGGATATCTCTTCAAGGATTTGATTTAGCAGTTTCGGATTCTCTGATACTTAAACATGGGCAAAAGAAAGTAATTAAGCGAAGAACAGAACCGAAAAAACTGATATCTGATCTGTCCTTCCTCTGTTTAATCGGCATTTCTTGATCATAAACCGGATTTTCAACCATAATACTGCTTTAGGACGAACTCAATCTTACGAAAAACAGTATTATTACTCCCTCATTGCGGACAGAAGATCCGAATTCAAATTGAAGAATTTGGATGAGACACATTGAATTTATAGTTCTGGGGATCTAAGTGGGAAAAGTGAAGAAGTTCTTACGTAGAACGACCAGTGTCTTTTCAGCATGTCGATCATTTATTCCATTAATAAATAAGAGAAAATTACATATGTATATTTTTTTAAATACATGTAAACATTTGTAAACGGAAAACGGAAGGGTGAACGGATGTAGTCCGACCGGCAATGGGAATGCCGGTCGGACTGATTAATTTTGTAATTAAGCACTAGTCAAAACCGGCATCGTTGTTGCCGGTCAAGCACACCACCAAACCGGCATTGTCGTTGCCGGTCATGCCGTGAAAATAAAAAAATAAAAAAAAAAAACTTTGGACCGGCAATAAGGCTGTCGGTCCAGTTCAATAAGGCTACAACTCGGAATGCGTTCAACAAGCCTGCAACTTGGAATCCTACAACTTGGAACAGCTTAGAATATAGGTTGATTCCAAGTTGCAGGCTTGTTGAACGCATTCCGAGTTGTAGCCTTATTGAACTGGACCGGCAGCCTTATTGCCAGTCCAGTTCAATAAGGCT
Organism: Oxalis stricta; assembly: GCA_024708375.1. Classification (NCBI taxonomy): domain Eukaryota; kingdom Viridiplantae; phylum Streptophyta; class Magnoliopsida; order Oxalidales; family Oxalidaceae; genus Oxalis; species Oxalis stricta. Next base: position 10,159 of record JANIEQ010000137.1, on the reverse strand, counting down.
ACAACTCGGAATGAGTTCAACAAGCCTGCAACTTGGAATCCTACAACTTGGAACAGCTTAGGATATAGGTTGATTCCAAGTTGCAGGCTTGTTGAACTCATTCCGAGTTGTAGCCTTATTGAACTGGACCGGCAGCCTTATTGCCGGTCCAAAATTTTTCTTTTTTTTTATTTTCACGGCATGACCGGCAACGACAATGCCGGTCTTGCTTCCACCGGCAACGCCGCCGGTTTGCTTAGAACCGGCAATCCCAAAGCCGGTTTTGTGTGTTAATTAAGGTGATTAGTAGTAATTAGTCGGACCGGCATTTCAAAATCCGGTCCGACTCTTTCTGTTCACCATTTGGGTTTACTGTGCAAAAATGTACTGTACCCTAATAAATAATCAAAACTCGCTTAACATAATTTTCAACTTATTCATTAAGGCTCCATTCAACTGGATTAATCAGAACTAGTCGTCTCGTTGTTACTTCTAATATTAACTTAATTACAGGTGAAAATGTACTCTTGCATTCATGTTAAATCCACCACTGATTTGTGCCCTAAATATATTTCCATCAAGTTAACACTTTCCGTCCTATTGATGGGAATAATTTTGCAAAAAGCTATCCGTAAATTTAGTGAGATAATTAATCCTTGTGTATATATATGTATACATGTAAAAACACACACAAAAAAAAAAAAAAAGGTAGCTAGCACAAAAGATAATTTATTCCATTATTAAACTTTGAAAAGATCCAGGATTGTACAAAGTAGTTCAAAGCAAGAATTGATTAATAATTGCATAACATATAAATCCTGGATCCTTAATTTGTATGGTTTACGCATAACATTGATATAATATCTCTACCAACTGAACGATCAAGGAAACGAACGCCACGATCAAGGAAATCGCACCAAAAAAGCTGAACTGAAACATCCTCGACTCGTCGGAAAATCACCTTTCGAAATTAATACTACTTCCGTCCCAAAATACGATGTAGAAAATTCTGGACGATAAATGTTGTGGATATGTGTGAATTGCTTTCACCAGATTTATAGATGGATTTTCAATAAATGAGAGTGGCTTTTGAAGTTCTCGACAAGTATTTATCATCTTCGAATGAAAAAGGCCTCTATAAATTGTATGACTATTACACTACACAAAGATTACTTAGTTAATTAATGTAATTGGGTGGCATACTGACTAAACTAATTATACTCTCTCCCTATCAAAATTTGATTCACATGAATGAATTAAAAACTATAAAAATCATGTATTTTGATACGAAATGAGTCATTGAAAATATTTTCATTTCACACCAATAAAAATCTTACATTTTTTATTTTGCACAATATAAATATTTTTTGAAGTACTATTACGCATTAATGTTTGAGGGTTCAGCGTCATAATTCAATTCTCCAGCTAAGTGAACACAAATTAAGGTTACTCTGATTTTAACACAGAAGAAATCAATCGTTACCGATCGATGGTTGATCTCTTCCATGTAGGTTCTTTGAATTTTTATCATTATAATAATGGCTTATTTTTTGAAGAATCATTCATCAATGTAGAAAGAGAAAAAAAAATTGAATTAACAGTATAAAAAATATTTTAGAATTCATTGACCTTAAGAGTTATAGTGTAACAATCCGTTCTCATAATCTAGCTAGTAGTCATGAACCACTTGAGAGAGCCGGTCATCAAGGGCCATTTGAACTGGTCTTGATCGGGTTTTTTTTACGAACCCCATAGGTTGGTCAATGAATCGATCAACCGTCCACGTCATCACTCGACGCCACGTTTCAACTTTATATTCCTCCACGTGTCTTACATGTCATCAACTTTTTTACCATGCCATTGATACGTGTCAATCATAAAAAATTTGAAGAAGGCATTCATCATTGACTCTCTTTTCTTTTTTCTTTTGATAAAGTAAACACATTTATATATATTTTTTAAGTAAAGTAAACACACACCAAAACAATTTCTTCAAGATTGATCGATATATATATCGTGAAAATTTGTAAACAGACCAAAACAATTTCCTCAAGATTGATCGATATTCTAAGAATTACCTTTATTGTTATGGTAATTTTTGTAACAACAGTCACCTGTTATACATCGCCTTTAGGTTTTCTATTGTTCACATACTTGCTACGAACATGTTTAATCATTAGCTTGAATTAATTACGTACCAAAATACAATATATACTAGTAAACGTCTCACAATTACTATCATGTTTAAGGGTAGCAAAACGGTATGTCACAATTCGCACAAGTATGTCATGATATCCAACTGCTCGAGTGCCTTGCGAAGAGCTTCTACTGATCGTCAACGATCAATGAAGAGCTCTTCACCAAATAAGTTAGTCGAGATCATATCACGCGATTTACTATACAACTGTAGAGATCTCCAATAGAACCTACAATCATTAATCATTGGACGTTCCAATGTTTTTCAATGAAAGTTTCATTACAATGAAATTGTTTTTCCAGGACTATTTTCACTCGTTTCTACATAATTTATTCTTAATATAAAAATTTAAATATTAATACTTTATGCATACATGCGATCAATTATTAATTAGCAGATTAAAAGGAATAACGTAGCGATAATTAACTTTACAAGCAAATTATAATTTTGGGTAAATTTGGGTACTTATAATTTTGGTAGCACATGAAGCATCATGCATCACTCTCTTTATAAATGAAATGGCATGTATTGTATACAAATTTATTCACGTCCTTTTCTATATTTACATTGTAATTAATTGAGCAATGGCTTCAGGAACATGGACTTTCAAGCAAAACAAGTTGTTTGAGTATCCGTTAGCTATCTACAACGTCGAGAACAAACCCGAAATCTGGCATAAAAATAGCGAACGATGTCGGAGACAAGTCGACTGTGGAAGAAGTGAAGCTTCATTATCAGTTGCTTGTCGAAGATATATTAAGCTTATCGAGTCCGGCCAAATTCCCCTCCCAAAAGTATTTTGATAGCATCACAGACAACGAAACCGAGTCTCCAAAATGGGTAAGAAAAATGTTTCTAAAATTTGTTTCTTTACTTGTTTTGAATAGTTCTTTAAAATTAGCATATGTTGAAGAATCAATTACAAACAGATACATTTATTTATTTTTCCAGATTGATAAATGAATAATTTGGAGACCAAAGATCCGAATTCAAATTGAAGAATTTGGATGAGACACATATTGAATATATAAATTGTTAAATCCGTCACTGACTTGTGCCCTAAATATTTTTCGATCATGTTAACACTTTCTGTCCTATTGGGAATATTTTTGCACAAATTATCCGTAATTTTAGTGAGATAATTAATTCATATGTGTGTATATGTATTTTGTAAAAAAAAAGTATTGTAAAAGATAATTTATTCCATTAATAAACTTTCAAAAGATCCAGGATTGTATAAGTCGTAGTTCAAAGCAACAATTGATTAATAATAATAATTGTATAACATATAAATCCTGGATCCTTAATTTGTTTATGGTTTGGTTTACTCATAACGTTGAAATATCTCCGCCACCTGAATGATGACGGAAGCGACCGCCACGAGGAAACCAATCAAACCAAAAAAGCTGAACTGAAACATCCTCCAACTCGTCGGAAAATCACCTTAATTCGAAATTAATATATAGCTCTTCTAACTACTTGTAGAAAATATTGAACGATCTTGTGCTATGGTTGTTTTGTTTTCACAAAATTTATAGGTAGGATTTTCGTGGCTTTTGAAGTTCTTGATAAGTACTCCTCTTTCTATAATTAAATATTGTTTTTTTTATATAAATTATATGAAAAAAACTATATTTAATTAACGGTAATTGTATTTATCTTTGGATTGGTTGGTGTACGTATTGAAGGGTCTCTAACAATAATTGTTTTGACCATTACACTACACAAAGATTAGTTAGTTACAGTAATTGGGTAGCATACTAATTAATTAATTAATACTGTAGACGAGAATAAAACTACACAAACGCAATATACGGAAGAAATAATAAATGAAGAATATTTTATTAAAACTTCAATATATTAAATTTAAATAACAAAATGATCGGGATACTACGACTATTTTAATAAGCGCTAGCAAATCCGTCTTGTTCTTCGATTTTTTCGTTTTGTGTAAGGCGGCGATTACGAACGACACAAAGGCGTTTTCTTGGTTTATCTTCTTGTACAAACTTTCTTATCCTAATTTTCTGTGTTGTGAATTGTAAAATGGAGGCCTCTATTTATAGTGTTGAGAAAGCCTTCGAGTCATGAATGAGTGAATATATACTTTACTTTTTTTCTTTTAGACTTGATGATCACACAATGTCGACATTCTCTCATGTTTTGAAAATAATTGGACGTTTTCTGACTGGAGCTAGGTGCAACACGTTTCCTAACTCCTTGAGCTAAGTGCTGACTCGATTTTTTTCCCTACGAAGATAGATGCAGCTAGTTTCTCTATCTCTGGAGCTAGATTTGTTCTACTGTGATATATTGTTTCCATATATGTCCGAAGTCATATTCGATTTTCATAAAATGCAATTAAGTCTTCAATATTTTCTTCCCTTTTCATATTATGTCAACATTAGACATCATGACGATATTATGTAGTCATTCTTTTAGAACATGAATATTTTATTTTTATTTTCTTCTTTAACTCTCACGTCAACAATATTGAGTTATTTTGCTTTCTTCCATTTTGATCCTCAATGTTTAAATGAGATATGCTTTGGTCTTCGCTCTATAGGTTATATCAATTTTGTCCTTATTTCACCATTGGACATTTTTCGTATAACGATCATATCTTGAGCTCATGGACTTCACGATTGACTCGATTCTTGCCAGCGTTGGAACCTTAAAAGTTAGGGCTACAATTTTCGTGTTTGCCCTAGGACCTAATTATCTACCTAACATGATGTGTCATATTCTCATTGGTTGATAAAATTTCGATGCCTACAAATACAATAAAAAATTTGTTTCACACGAATAAAATTAATAGAAGTTCATGCATTTTTCACTTTGCACAATAAATTTAGGTATAGAATATTTTTTTAATACGAGAAAGCAATCGATGCGATGGATCGGTTAATGTCTTGCCTATAGGTTTTGTGAATTTTTATTTTTGTGATGTCTTTTGATATCTTTAATTTATCATCATTCATTAATGGAGACAAAGAATCGATCACTTTCTCGAAGGCACGAAACATCGGGAAAGGCAACTCATTCCAACTTATGAGAGATAGTTGTTCATTGTGGAATTAATTACATAAATATTGTTTCGTTTTGAAAGGTAGACATAAAATGTGGTTGTTTTGCTCCTATGAACAAGAATACAGGATCGGATTCTAGGAACCCGATCTTCCCGTCATTACCATATTAATCTATTTAATTAAGAGAAAAACGGAAGCTAAGAACCCGATTATGGTGTGATTAAACCAAGTTCGGGATACCAAAAACACGAACATGGTATCTTTTACGCATGTCCGTAAACCGGGAACGCGATCATGCTCATGTTCGTGAGCTGCGTACGCGATCTTGCATACTCATCAAATAATAAAAACCGGGAACGCGATCATGCTCATGTTCGTGAGCCGCATACGCGATCTTGCATACTCATCAAATAATAAAATATAAATGAATGAAGAACTCCACATTGGTTGGATATAAAGACAAAAGTAAGTTTCGTAACAAATCATAATGCATGTGCTTTGAGTTTTTACAAGCTTGGTCAACTTTTGTTACACATTAATTAATTAATTTTTTTTATTACATGATCGTGTTCTTAGTACACGGTCTTCGATTTTGTTTTGGCAAGTTCGTGCTCCGAGAACACGAATTTTTTAATCAAAATTAAAAAAAGTTCGTGTTCTCGGGTGAACTCGATATCTATATTTCACTCCACATAATCATTTCAAACCCTAAGACCGTAGCCGACTCGTTCATGGTGGGTATTTTGGAGGTCGTGTTTTAGACAATACGAGCTTCCTTTGATCCAAAATGACGTGGAAATAAGAATTACATCATATAATGATCCGAATGAGATCTACGAGGAAATAGGATCGGGACAATCGGCTGGAAATGTGGAGAATTTACCAATCAAAATTGTTAGTTCCGTATTGGTTTGTTCCGTAGCTTTTTCAAATTCTAATTTTGTGTTGGCCCCTAAAGTTCTCGAAAATCATCAGCAAAATAACAACTCCTCCTCGTCGATCTAATAGGGAGTCGAAGAGTGTTTAGAAAACAAAAATTTTGGATGATTTGAATGGATTAACATGAGGAGAATTGAAAAGAAAATAAGCTTCCCACTATTTTTGAAGAATTGGCTTCTATCGGATTGCAAGATTGGTATTGTTTAAGGTGAGGGTCATTTGATATAGAGAGGATGAGATATGATAACAGACTTCAATTTGAAGGATTTGGATGGGACACGTAGAAGTTCCGGGTTCCAACTAGAATAAGAGAAGAAGTTTAAGAAGGAACAGTGTAATTATTGATAATCCGTTTTCCTAATTTGATAGTACTCTACGAATAACTCGAGCAAAAACTGATCGGGCAAATAGAGTAAACATCTCACAATTATTCTCTCCGTCTTTAATTAACTGTCATTTTTTTCTATGTAATTTTCATAAAAAAATCGATAGTTAATTAGGGACGGAGGTAGTATAATGTTAAAAGCAGCGTCTGAAAACGAAATGTCGCGCAAGTATGTCATATTCAACTGCTTGAGAGTGCCTTGCGAAGAGCTTCTACTGATCGTCAACAATCAATGAAGAGCTCTTATCACAAAAAAGTTTGTCGAGATCATATCGCTAGACATCCTCGACTCGTCGAGCAAATCACACCAAAAAAGCTGAGCTCGAAACATCCTCGACTCGTCGGAAAATCACCTTTCGAAATTAATATATAACTCTTCTACTTGTAGAAAATACTGAACGATCTTATACACGTGATTTGTTTTCACCAAATTTATAGATGGCTTTTCAATAAATGAGAATGGCTTTTGAAGTTCTAGACAAGTATTTATCTTTGAATTGGTGTCCGTATTGAAAAGGTCTCTATAAATTGTATGACTATTACACTACACAAAGATTACTTAGTTAATTACGGTAATTGGGGGTGGCATACTAGCCGAACTAATACTCTCTCCATATCAAAATTATTCATATAAATAAATTAATAAAATATAAAATCATGTATTTTGAACAAATGAGTCATTATTGAAAACTTTTTTATTTCACACCAATAAAATTAAGAACAAATTTTACATTTTTAATTTTGCACAATATAAATATTTCTTTTTTCAAGTAGGACATATTAATGTTTGAGGGTTCAGCCTGATAATTAAAATTCTCCAGCTAAGTGAACACAAATTAAGGTTACTCTGATTGTAACACAGAAATCAATCGTTACCGATCGATTGTTGATCTCTTCCATGTAGGTTCTTTGAATTTTTATCATTATAATAATGTCTTTTTTATTTTTTTGGGAAGCATCATTCATTAATGTAGAAAGAAACTAAAAATTGAGTTAACAGTATAAAAAATATTTTAAATTCATTGAACTTAAGAGTAGTGTAACAATCCGTTTTCATAATTTAGTAGTCATGAAAACTTGACAGAGCTGGTCGTCAAGGGCCATTTGAATCGGTCTTGATCGGGTTCTTTTACTGAACCCGACGGGTTGATCATTGAACCGATCAACCGTGCACGTCATCACTCGACGCCACGTTTCAACTTTATATTCGTCCACGTGTCTTACAAGTCATCAACCTTTTTACCATGCCGTCATTGTTGATACGCGTCACTTTAGTATTGTATATCAGCAATGCTAACACGTGGCATTTGACCCACCAGGTCATGGATCAAATTTTTGACCCATGATCGAATTAATATGGCGTGTTCGGTAGCTTTTTTGAAATTTTATTTTTCATAAAATTCTCATTTTTCCTTGAAAATTCGTTCGATTAAATGATTTTTGTTTTCATTTTCTTTGAGAATTTTCACAAATTTTCTAAAAAAAAAGAAGAGTTAAATTTGAAGTTTTTCAAATTATTCGAGGAAGTGGATTGGAAAACAAAAGGAAAGGTTGAAGTCAAAGTGTCTTATCACTTAAAGAAATTACATATCTCCATGAGAGCTTCGATCATGCCTCCGTCGCGCTCCAATCACGACTCCGTTGTCGTCGATCTCTACACGTCAATTACACAATCGATCAAATTTCAATCCAAGGAATTAACCCTCACTTCCTTCGAGCTCGTGGGGGATTTAAAGACGGCGTTCGATCGGGGTTGTTGTTGTTGACGACGTGTGGAGAAGGAATAGGAAGAGATGAAGAACACTCCTCCACCTGCAAGGCCTTGCGGTGGTGGCGGAGATTGAGATGATTCCGATGAGAATCATCAGGGAGAGGATGAGAAGATGACGAATTGACAAGGACGACGACGAAGTGGGAGGAGCGCGCATTTGGCGGAAATCGAATAGAGATCCAACAGAGAGAGAGAGAGGGTGGTCATCTGGAGATTTAGAGATATGGTGGTGGGTGTGGTCGATTCGGAGACGGGAGGCGGTGGTGGGTGCGGTCAACTTGGAGGCGGATGAAGGCGCGGCGTTGGAGAACAAATGTGAGAGAGAGACGCGATGGTGGTACGATGTCGAGGTGTTGATGTTGAAGAGTGGCGGTGCTGGTGCCAATGAGTGGCGTGGGTGGGTGCGAATGAGTGGCGGGGAGGTGGTGGGGTAGTCGAATGAGTCTATGGTGCTTATGGCCAAGGGGGTAGAGACCACTCGTGATAAAGCTCGGTTTGAGTGCATTTTGCACCGAACAAGTTTTAAAAAGAAATTGAAAGCGAAATGAAAATCGAACAAGACTTAAAAAAAAAGAAATAAAAAAAAATGACCGAACAGACCTAAAAATTTGGTTCGAATTTAATCGGTTCAGTCCTGATTTGACCGCTGCGGTTTCACGTTCTAGAACAAAATACAAGCACAAACATGTACTAATTTTATTTTATCATGTATAAATTGCAATTTAATTAAAAAATAAATAAATAAGAAACGTGAATTACAAATATGCGTCCCATTATTATACCATGCATTTTTTATTTTTTTATTTACTAAGAACACAATTATATAGACAGACTTTTTGACGATGGATTTCTCTTCAAGTGATTTGATTTCGCAGTTTCGGAATCTCTGATAGTTAAACATGGGCAAAAGAAAGTAATTAAGCTGAAGAACATGAACCGAAAAACCCGATATCTGATCTGTCCTTCCTCTGTTTAATCGGCATTTCTTGATCATAAACCGGATTTTCAACCATATACTGCTGATAAGTATAATTACTAGATTCCGATTCCAATAGAATAATTGAATCATTTTCGACGACATTAACGACTTCTTCTTCTTCTTGCGAGTACTCGATCAGAAATGGTAGTTTTCTGCTCCGCCTGGAGCCACGGCGGTAATGGAGGAGCTGACGGTTGTTGTTGTTGTTGTTGCTGCTGCTGAGTTGGTGGCGGCGAGTATGAGCAGAAACAATGCTGCTGCTGACGCGGCAGCGGTGGCGGAGGAGGAGGGGGTTGAATTAACGGCTGCAGAAGAGTAATGATAATAGTAAGGCTCGCAGATGCCAATGCTGCTACTTCGTTTTCGCTTCTTTCGTGACCAGAATTTGAGCTTCTTAACTGATTTTAGCATCTTCAATTGCATTTGATTGGGATAAAAACACCTAATCGGATAAAAAAATCGACGAAATTTGAATGAAAGATGGAAAATTGAGGTGTTCTAATTTCCTTCAGAGTTTATTGTTGACACATAAGGAAAGAAAGACAATTTTACGTTTTGTATTACTTTACCGTTGTATTTCTTGAAAATTTATGACCGTTGATCACCGCATTCTTGAATAAAGGAATCAATTCAAAAGCAAAATTGGGTTCATATCCAATTAGAACCAAGTGAATCATTAAACCAGTGAAAATCTATATCCAGACAGGACTCGGCTCCTACAAAGAAATTATTTTTGATGTAATCCTACAAAGAAATTAAAATATGCTTTATAGAAAAGTTGTAGAAAGCTTGAAGACGGATGGTTGGGCTCGAAAAAAGGAACTAAAAAAAGTTGGTATGTAGTTAAGGTAGACATGGCGCACGGTCCTGCTCCAATCGA
>JANIEQ010000136.1:0-12596 GCA_024708375.1 Oxalis stricta | reverse complement strand
TTTATTGATGAATAATAATTTGACACACTTAATTTTGAAATTTAGAATTTAATTAAATTTTAAATTATTTTTCAAAAAAAAATTAAATTACAATTTTAAAGTCAAATTTTTTATATTCTATTTAGAAAATTAAAAAATACAATAAAAATATAATAATTTTTTAATAAAATTCTATCAAATAATAATTTTATTCCTAATCAATTTTTCTATCTGTTATTTAAAAAATTATTCCTAATAAAATTATAATAGACTATATTTTTTTCTAATTTTTTATACAATTTTACTAATAAAAATTCATTTAATATATTATTTTTTTCTCATTCCTAATTCAAATGGGCACATTCTTTCTTTTTTTCAATTCAAACGAAGATATTATTAAAAAAAATATTTCCTAATCAAATTACTAATATATTTTTTTCTAATTTTTTCAATAAATTATAATTCCGAATGAAAATTTCGCTTATATATTTTTTCCTATACTTAACATTAAAACGGATTTATTATCTTATTTTTCCAATAATAGGAACAAGCTAAATTGATTGAGATCTGAAAGTATAAATTTTATTATGAAATCAAATGTAGAACATGTAACTTTTATTTTTTGTTGTTGTTTATTAATTTTGAAAAAAATTAATTCTAATAGGATTTAGATTTTAAAATGAAATCAAAATAATTATAATTGATATAAAGTTAAACCAATTTCCTTTTGATTATAATATTTGACATTATTAATGTTTATTATAAATAATTATTATATAATTTTTTATATGATTATATTTAAATTATTAATTTTTAAAAATATATGACTTTTCGATCCAACTGAATTTAGATTCACCTAAACTTGTTGCTATAAAAAAATATGATATCAAAAAGAAAAAGAAAACTATAAAAATAGGAGTAAAAGAATCTCATTATTTTATTTTAAATATTGCTATATTTCAAAAGAAAATATTGCTTTTATTTTCCATCTGCTTTTTCATATAATACATATATATATTTTAAAAGTAGTGGATTTCCATTTCATTTATAATCATGATCATTGATAGGATACAAAGTGGGGTAATCCCTCTTGTTCATTTCTTTCTAATTGGCTACTAAATGAGTGAGATGATTATAAGTTTTTAAAGTGTAAAAAAAAAATTGCATTGAATAAAATATATCATAAGAGTTTTGATAGTACAAATTAAATTCCTGCAAAATAAAAGATTAGGCCCTTCGCTGTTGATTGCATTTATCACCGATAAAGTATGGCAAGCTGTTAGTACTCTTTTTACAGATGCAATCTGTCTTCCAATGGCAAAGAATAATCGGCATATTCTGCAGAAGACCTTTAGGCAAGAGTAGGCTGTCACAACGAAGGCGAGTGACTCTTATGGCTACTGTATACTGTGTTTGGCGAGTACGGATTTTCACAATGAAACAATTGTCCAAGAATTAGCTAACTATGTTCGTTGAAAGCTAGGTGATTAGAAATACGTGGTTTGTATATTTTTAAGCTTTGAGCTTGTGACCAGTTTTTGGCTGTTGCGAGCTCTGTTTTCTTTACAGACACTTCACAATTTAGCAATATGGAATCAATCTAACTGAAAAAAAAAATCGAATTACGAAAAATTTACAGGTCATACTCATATATATATATATATATTATATACAACACATATTTGCATATATATCGTAAAATATACTTTTTTCTATTTATTTGACATATGTTTTCTCACCACTCTATTTTTCCTTTTCTTTGTTATTAATAGTTTAGTTCCTTTCCTTTTAGTTTCTTAAAATCTATGAAAAGCAAGAAAAATACTTATATATCTATAGTAGATGTTGTATTTTGTATACTTTGACTAGAGGTTACAAATGTCCTGGGCACAAATCGAAATTCCAAAAGAAGACTTTTATTCAAGTTCTTCTCTGAAGAAAGAGTTGCGTGATGAACATTTTCAATCCCTAATTTCAAGATCATCATCTCTGGCTTTTTCGTCTAAAATGGATCAATTATTGTCATTTCTTTGCAATACACCTGTTCGTTGATAATAAGTCCACAAGCTCAACACTTGAATTTCTAAGCTTATTAGAAGATAAAGAGGCAGCGGTGACTACTATAATTGAAAAGTAAGTACTTTGATTTTTAATTTATCTATTTCATGTCAATATTGACTTTAGCTATATTTTGTTTATCAATTTGTATTTTGTAATTTTCGTAGAAGATGTTGGCATTTCTCCACTCTCCGACGAGGACCACCGTGAGAGATTAAAAAGGTGCGAGTTTGTACAGAGGTTGTTATCAACCTTCCCGGATGATGACTTATGATTCTGACACTAGGATGATTTCAGACTTGAAATATTGGGTTAGATTAGATGTAGTATGTAATAATTGAATGCAATCTAATATGGAGTGTTGTAGATTAGTGTTGGGGAGGCAAGATGGAACACTTGTATCCTTCGTTACGTATACATTAAAGCTTCGAGCATAATGCAATTGCTATTTATTTGCATTAGTTTATGAAAAAATAATTTTAAATATGAAGGTAAATATGAAACCATCAATCTAAGAAATTTTTGATTGCAAGTATCTTTGCTCAAGTCTGCTAGTTATTAGTTACTCTCTCCGATTGTTAATACATATGTTTTTAGCTTTTAGATACATTCAAAAAGAGATGTATAAATTCAGCCTAATATTGACTAAATGCATCTTTTTTTGAATGTATGAAGATGTTAAGAATACATGTATATCAAATGGTAGAGATTATTTAATTGATTCTTCGCTAATTGCAACCAAGATACTAGGTTCGAATCATCATCGAGAAATTTAATTATCAAAGACAATAATTATTCTAAATGCACTCATGTTCTTCGAGTTGCGCCGATCGAGTTGGCAAGGAGAGCCAAAAGAAAAAATAGGTTGATTTTTAGTTGGACTTTGAGGGACTAAATTAGCTTCTAATATGCCGATATACCAATGTAACTTGTGAAATTGAAGGATGAGAACATTATTCAGCATCAAGGAAAGATCTAAATTCGAAATACTTACCTTTTATCACCCTAAGCAGAAGCGAATTAGGATTCGACGGAATCCTCCCACCCCTGGTTTGCGAGGAAGGCCCGATAGACGTAAATAATGGTCATGGAAGACACATGCACTTAGGATTGCAGACAGGTTTTAAAGTGTGAATTTGTTTTTTAATACTACTAATTAGCTGGGTTATATATGTCAAGGCATATCCAAATGGACCAAAAATCTACCCAATTTGAATGGATTTGACCAAATATATCAAGGTTATATACTACTACTAGTTACATATTTGGGTGTGAATGATTTCAGTTTGGATGGATTTGACCACCAATCCATGAGAGATGAGTTAGGTTGGGATGGATTTCAAAAAAAATTATTCAACCCAACACAAACCGATTCGTTGAAATAATTTATCGATCGATGGAATGTTTGAATTTTAGATTCTAAAGTAGTTTCGTTTAAGTAAATAGTTTATCCCACAAGTAAAAGAAATAGGATTGTTATGAAAGTAAAGGACATTATACACCAAATGGTTTAAAACCATTGAGTATTTAAAACAGAAAAGGTTAGTACAAGAATTCTAGAAATCTGGAAATTCTGCACACCATATGCAAGTTTGAAAACTGTTATGGGTAAATGGATACATTATTGAAATTGGTTTATATATTATGAAACCATACATCTTAAGGTTTCTTTTGATATAAAATTCGACCAAAACAGAGTTCGTTTGACCCAAAAAGTTTCGAACCAAAGTCCGGGTTCAAACGAAGAGAAATCAGAAAATAGTAAATTATTTTGAAAAGGTGTCTTTTCAAAAACAAAATAAACCGTTGTATCTCTTCACACACTTGCCTATATAAATGAGATTTTTTTATTTCATTTGGAGACACATAACAAAAAATAAGTAATCTCAAAATCACTTCATCTCCTCTCAAAACTTGAAAGGCTTCTTTAGTTTTAGTCTTAGAAAATTCTAAGGGTTTGCTACCTTGGAATTTTGTGTGCTTCCTTAAAATCCTGGAGGAATACCGTCCATAAAACCAGTAGCAACATAGTGGGGACGATAATTTCTTAAGGACATAGAACCATTTCTATATAGGAACACGTTGGTGTAAACCGTAAACAGATTCTTAAACTCTTCATCATTGCTTGCTACACAAGAATATCCAACAATCTTAAGGAATTATAATCACTACAATGATGGAGGGAACCGAATCTAAACTATACGATGTGGGTATCAAGAAAATCGATAGATTTGATGGAACAATGGTCAATGCCTAGAAAAAGAAAGGTGCACAATTTCTTAACTTATTCTTTTATATAATGTTATGAGGAAAGCATGATTTTATATATGCATGATAATAATTCAATATAATTATTTTAAATTCACATGGTATGATAAATTATGAATTAGGGTTTAATTCTTGGTATTTGTCATATTTTGATTATTTGTGAATTGTATTGCTTTCTATTATATTACCGTAATCATATTTATGCTTTAAAATATGATATGTGATAAGGTAACCAAATTTTGGATTTATTATGATATGAAAAAGTATGCATGTTGTCTAAGAATATAACAATGGATTATTTTGTTATTTCTATAATGCTTTTCATATTGTTTATTTTATTTAAGTTATGGCATGTTGAATATTTAGAAATAGTTGGTATAATTTTATATTTTAATTACCATTGGTGTATGGAGGCATAGCTAGTAAAATATAACATGGTTTATGTTATGTTAAAGTAAAAAGAAAATAACATGTCTCTTGTAAAATTCATATTAATGGATTTGAAATGTCAAATGGTCTTGAACCAAGAAATAAAAGTTCAAAGAGACATTGTGAGAAGATCTTCATGGAAATATTTGAAAGAAAGTTTGTAAATAGAAAGTCTTATATGACTTGAAAATGAAAATCAAAACAGTGTGTATCATTGATGCAAATGTTTGCTAGAGCATATTTGTAATGGATACGAAAATCAAGAATATGTAGACCATGGAAAAAGGACCAATCTTAGTGGATAGATATTATCTTGATGATTATAGTAAGGATGAAATAGTGGGGGTATCCACATTTAATCCTTGATTAATATTGGAAAATGAAATTCATATGTTTTACTATGACCAATTTAGAAAACATATGAAGTATATATAAAACTTTCTTGTGTAAATAATCTAGTATGATGAATAAAAAGTAAGTCTCTGGACATCTCATGGAGATAAAAGAACTTAGGATTATTTTTAATAATCAAGCAATATTGGATGAAAGAATGACGCTTAGGTGAATCATAAGTGTACAAGTAAAAGAAATTCCATGAAAGATGAATTAAAAGATCGATGGAGATATTATTTCTTTGGCATTAAAAGAAATAAGGTATAACTTCTCAATCCACCTTGAAAGAATTATTATTCTTGTAACTGTAGGGAAGGAGATGAAATGGCTAGAAAAATGTTAATAATTGAGAGTTGTGGCCACAACCAAGCCAATCGTCTTAATATACTCGTGATGGTAAAGCTATAATGTCTAAGGCATTTAGATACATAATGAAAAATCTAGACATATCGCTTTACGGTACACTTACATAAGACAACATATTTCAAGGGTACCATAAAAGTTGTTTATGTAAAAGACAACCTTGTCGACCCATTTACTAAGCCATTAGCTAAAGACATGATCATGGGAACAACATTGGCTATGGGTCTTAAAAGGGTATAACTAGTTATGAAGTAATGGGAACCTTACCTTTCGTATTGATCTAGAATCGTAATATCAAAGGTTCAAAAGGTAAAAACAAGTTATTTTGTGACGGATGAGCAAGTGCTAGGAAAATATATAGCACTTATGTAAAATAGAGGGTGAGTGTATAAGCACTCTTAATGAAGTAAAGGAGTTCGGACCAAAGAACTAACTAAGTCTTTAGGACTTGTCTTACAAAACTTCACCTAAGTAAAACACAATGGAGTGGTGTCGCTCCTAGTCAAAGTTAGGATTGAACTTTGTTAAGTGTTTTATGATTCCAGGTATTAGCACATGGCCATTTAAATGGTGCTAGTAAATTTAGTGAACACTAAAGAACAAGCCTGACTAAGAATAAGTATGAGTGTGTATAAGACTCCTCTGCCTTATCATATGGGTTGATGGTTCAATGGACTTCGCTCCAACCATTTTAATTCGGTAAGGTTTGAGGGTTTATACAAGTAGTAAATTCAAATCGAAAGATATTTACTATATGCACAATTACTTAAACTTAGACTATTAATCACAAACTAGTGGGGGATTGTTGGAATTTTAGATTCCAAAGTAGTTTGTGTTTAAGTTAAATAGCTTATCCCACAAGTAAAAGAAAGAAGATTATTATGAAAGTAAGATAAATTGCATACCAAATGTTTTAAAACCATTGAGTATTTGAAACGAGAAAGGTTATAGCAAGAATTCTAAGAAACTAGAAATTCCACACTATATGCGGTTTGAAAATTGTTATGGATAAGTGGACACAATTTTGAAATTGATTTATATATTATGAAACTAGACATCTTAAGATTTCTTATATAAGAATTCGACTAAAAAAAACGGAATTCGTTTGGCCTAAAAAGTTTCAAACCCAAACATAAGAGAAAATTCGAAAATAGTAAATTGTTTTGAAAATGTTTCTTTTTAAGAATAAAATAAATAATTGTATCTATTCACACACTTGCCTATATAAATGAGATGTTTTATTTCATTTGGAGACACGTAACAAAAAGTAAGTCTCAAAACATGAAAGGCTTCTTTAGTTTTATTTTTAGAAAATTCTAAGGGTTTCCTACCTTGGATTATGTTTAATACTTTGGATGAAAGAATGATGCTTAGGTGAATCATAAGGGTACAAGTAAAAGAAATTCTATGAAAGATGAATTAGAAGATCGGAGGATATATTATTTCTTTTGTATTAAAAGAAATAAGGTATAACTTCTCAATCCACCTTCAAAGAATTATTATTCTTGTAACTACGAGATAAGGAGATGAAATGGCTGAAAAATATTCATAATTGAGAGTTGTGGTCACAAAGCCAATCGTCTTAATATACTCGCAATGGTAAAGCTATAATGTCTAAGGCATTTAGATATATAATGGAAAATATAGACATATCACTTTATGGTACACTTACATAAGACAACATATTTCAAGGATACCATAAAAGTTGTTTATGAAAAAACAACCTTGCTTGAACTGTTTACTAAACCATTAGAAAAAGATATGATCATGGGAATACCATTGGCTATGGGTCTTAAAAGAAGTGGCAAAGCCCTTTAGAGCTCAATGGCCACTCAAATGAAATCATTAAATAATACTAATATTTAATTTTATAATGACCTCATTGATTGAAAAAATTGACCCCATAGCCCTCTAAATTTCAAAATTTATCCAACTGATCCCATTATCTTATGGGTTTAGCTCTATCCTGCTTAAAAGGGTATAACTAGTTATGAAGTAATGGGAACCGTATCTTTCGTATTGATCTAGAATCGCAATATCAAAGGTTCAACTGGTATAAAAAGTTACTTTATGACGGTTGGACAAGTGCTAGGAAAATATATAGCACTTGCATAAAATAGATGGTGAGTGTATCGGCGACTCTTAATGAAGTAAGGTGAAGTTTTGTATGACAAGTCCTAAAGCTCTAAGAATAACTATGAGTGTATATAAGACTCCTCCGCCTTATCATATGGATTGATGGTTCAATGGACTTTGCTCCAACCATTTTAATTCAGTAAGGTTGGATGGTTTATACAAAGTAGTACATTCAAATCAAAAGATATTTACTATATGTACAATTATTCAAACTTAGACTATTAATCACAAACTAGTTGAGTATTGTTGGAATTTTAGATTCCAAAGTAGTTTGTGTTTAAGTAAATAGCTTATCCCATAAGTTAAAGAAAGATGATTGTTATGAAAGTAAAAGACATTGTATACCAAATGGTTTAAAACCATTGAGTATTTAAAACCGAAAAGGTTAGTATAAGAATTCAAAGAAAGCTGAAATTCTCATACCATATGCGGTTTGAAAAGCTAGTTATAGGTAAATGGACATAATTTTTAAATTAGTATATATATATTATGAAACTAGACATCTCAAGATTTTTTAATATAAAATTCTACCAAAACGGAGTTCGTTTGACCCAAAAAGTTTCGAACCAAAGTCGGGGTTCAAATATAAGAGAAAATCCAAAAATAGTAAATTGTTTTGTAAAGGTGTCTTTTCAAGAACAAAATAAACCGTTGTATCTCTTCACACGCTTGTCTATATAAATGAGATGTTATATTTTATTTGGAGTCACATAACAAAAAATAAGTAATCTCAAAATCACTTCATCTTCTCTCAAAACTTGAAAGGTTTTTTTAGTTTTGTTCTTAGGAAATTCTACGCTACCTTGAAGATTTGTGTGCTTCCTTGAAATCCTGGAGGAATATTGTCCATAAAACCTGTAGCAACGTAGTGGAGGTGATAATTCCTTAAGGACATAGAACCATTTTTATATAGGAAAACGTTGATATAAACCGTAAACAGATTCTTAAACCTCTTCATCATTACTTACTACACAAAATTTCCAACATGAAATGGATGTAAAAAATAAATAAAAATATGCAAAAGAAATATGGCACAATAAACTATTTCATAAAATATTTGAAACATGAGGCTACTCAACTTTGTGAAGAAATTAGTCGACTCAAAATTAATGGCAGTCGTTATTGCTATATGGATGTACATGTGATTTGTGCCAAAAGGTGATCACATAAATACAATTATTGAAGATAAATTGTAAAGGAAGTAAGTTTTGTTTATTTAAGTTATAAAATAAAAAATGACATCTTTCTTATCAAGGTAAATAACTTTTTTTAATATAAATATAAATGTAATAAATAAATTATTATGAAGTATGGATCATTGGATTGATGGGTTAGGTTTGATTTGTTTTAGCCTAATTCATGATCCAATCCATAATTAAAAATACAGGTTGGGTTGGGTAAGATTTTGTAAAACAATTTTAAAACCTAACCCAATCCAATTCAAATTGAGTTTGGTTTGGAACTCAACAAGGACGAAATGGATGATTTTACCGACCAATTTTTAAGAAAAACATATATATATAATATGCATGGAAATATAACACATACTAGCTAGTCGTTTGTGAAAATTTAAATTATTAAAGAAGTCATGGTCAAATCTCATTGGCGATCGTCACTGAAAGTGTCTCTACTTTAAAATAATAAAAAAAGTTCTTCTATTTTCTATTCTCAAATAAAAAAAACAAAGGGCCTTCTAAGGAGAAGCCGAGGCGGGGACTAGGGGGACTAGAAGCAAACTAGTCTTCGCAAGACGGCTTACTTCACCAACTAACGAGTTATAGTTATATCATCCGCGTAAGGAGATGGGTACAAAATAAGAGAACTTTTTTTAATTTTTCTTATCTTCACGTTATGTTATATTGACAATTATTTTAATTTGCAACTAAATCTTAACAAGTTTAGTATATTGATAAATACGATCTTTTTTTTGACAATTGAAATACTATCTATTAAAACATACACAAATAAACAATTTAATAAGTCAATAAGATCGGGAATAGTTCAAAACTAATGGATCTGGTTTGTTAATTCTCAAGGGACATGCAATAGACCGTCAAGGAAGGATATCTGGTTGCTCTAAATCGTCTTCGAAGTCGGAATGATGTTCATCAAAGAGTTTCTCATTTCGATCTTTGGAGAAGGTTTGGGACTTGCATATTCCACAAGTTTTAAAAAAAAATCAATTGGAAGGTTTGCAACAATACAATGGCTATAAAAGATAATTTAATTTCGAGAGATATGAATTTTGATTATCTTTGTGTTGTTTCATGCACATAATGATTATGCTCTATATTTATTTAAATGTTGTAGGAAATTTAGATTCGAGAATAGTTTGTGTCTAAGTTAAATAGCTTATCCCATAAGTAAAAATATGGAAGAGAGGTTACAAAATGTCGAAAACTCATAAATGGCATCGACCCAAAAATTAGGAGGTTTCGAGGTTCGGAAACCTGAGAAAAGGAGAAAGCAAGCCGCGACCAAAGCGGCCTACGAGGGAAAGCTTGCCCGGCCAGCTTTTACTTGGCCGCGACCAAGAAGCATCCGTCCACTATCAATTTTGCCTATTTTGAAGAGTTGCGATCTTTACGGTTATGTCCCTTTGATTTAAATTAAAAAACAAGACAAATTATAAAGTGAAAAGACGATGAATTTTTTTTCACTTAAACATTATAAATAGATGTTTGTGTCAAACATTTTTTACATAGATATAACAAATACAAGTAATTTCAAAATCTCTTCATAATCTACTCTCTAAACTTGAAAGGTTTTTTTAATTTTGTTCTTGAGAGACTCTGAGGGTTTGTTTTCTTGAAATTTTATGTGCTTCCTTAAAATCCTAGAAAAAATATCGTCCATAAAACCAGTAGCAACATTAATGAGGGCCATAATTCATTAAGGACACATACAACCATTCTATGTAAGAAATACTATGGTGTAAACTATAAACAAATTCTTAAACATCTGCTATCATTACTTGCTACACAAGAAATCCAACATATGTTGCCAGTAAATTTGTGAAATTTGGAGTTTTGATTGATCTTAGGATAGTGCAGGGAGAATAGGAGAGGGAGGATTATTAGCAATGGTTACATTCAATGTTTAAAAAATATGGGTCATGATGGTTTGAAATTATTTTTGTCTTGATTTATGGTGGATTTGGAAAAATATGAATGATAGTTTTTTAATGACAATTGTCAAATGATTCAACCCATGTGGTTAGTTTTAATTAAGGAGATGGGTTGCTATTTTGAATAATATAGCTGCTGCTGATTCTTTCTCTAGCAGTCGGACGGAAGTGGGTGAGCCCGGAAGAAGTTGGATCCGAAGTCTTTTAAAGTCAACTTGGATGTTTCTTATGTACTCAACAGTTTCTACAAATTCTTATGGTTGTGTTATTATAGATGATCATGGTTAATTGGTTGGTGTGTGTCTTGTGGCTTGGTTGGTCAGTGGATTTGGTTTTTCATGTCGAAGGCCTAAGAATCTATCAGGCTGGTGGCGAGTTTTGGAATCAAAGAATGCTATCCGAACTAGTGGCGTCGGAACCAAACTTTTGCAAGTTGTGACCTTTTAATTGGGAAGTCAAATCACCTTAGTTTACATTATTTTTTAATTCATGTTTGTTTTTTTTTTATTAGAAGAGAATGTAGCAGTTGCTCATTGTTTAGCATACATCTTCGAAATAATGATTTATTTTAGGAAAATACTTGGCTGCTCCTTCTTGAATGCTCCTCCAATTAAAACTTATCATTTAGGAATTTATTTTTCCATTTTATAGTATAACTAGAGTAGTACTCGGGCGTTGTCTCGAATTTTGTAAACAAATTTTATATCGAATTCTGCAAGTTTAAATTTGATTATTTTTTCATTAAACAGTTTGACAATAAATTAAAAAAATAAATATTAAAACTTTAGGAAAATCTTAAATTCTCCAATAAAATCAATTTATAATATATGAGATATTATGGTTCACGGTATATCATGCTATACGATATCAATTACTTGTACCACATACCAAAAAAAAAATGCTAATAAAGCGAAAATGATTCTTGATTACTTTAAAAAAAAAAAGCATTCTTGATAACTTTTGCCAACTTTATATTTTAGGGTTCTCCTTCTTCTATTATTTTGATTTTCATCATGTACACGCTTTATCAAACATCAAAGTCTTAAATATGAAAAATTGTTTAGAGATATTTCACTTACAAATTGACTAAACCACTAATACGGTAATAACTATATGAAATTATAGTATAAATACTTATTTTCGTAGATCTCCAAAATAGATGCGAAATTTTACATACTAATGATGAAAGGAGTAATAAATAACTAAATCAACATACCAGATACGTCAATATTATACTTCTTCAATATTTTTAAAATTTTATTTACAATTATGACCGTTGCTTCTTCGTTGCTTCTTCTTCTCGTCATAGCTGATTCAAAAACAAAAAAAAATGTGATTGATGTCAAAATTAGAAAGAAAAATCTAAAATACCAAGAATAAAAAATATTTACACAAAAAATTATACTATATATATATATATTGCTATTTATCGAAACAGTGAAAAGTGTCTGTATATATATATACACATTGAAAAAAGTAAAAGATTAGTTTGATATATATTTGAAACAGTACAACTGTTTATCAGTTTTTTTAAGCTGATTGTAGTATCAGTATTAAATAAGATTAGTTTGATTTAAATTTTTTCCTTTTTACGAAACTAACCAGTAAAATACCAAGAAAAAAAACTGTCTTACCCAATAGATATATGATTTTTTTTTTAATTGAAACAACACATCCCTCGGAAATTAATATTTTTAGGGTAATAGCTGAATTTTGAAAAAATAATTATTAAAAGAAAATGAAATTTTTTGATTGGTTAATAATGAGAAATCGGGGGAAGCTCCACAGTGTTTTAATTTTAAAACTCTCTTTTAATATATTTTTACTGATAATAGTAAAAAAA